>JBBMKE010212858.1:0-14776 GCA_037834125.1 Lippia alba | reverse complement strand
AATCTGTGGCATACAACATACTTAGTAAGAGTTGCAGCTTCAAGATAATGGTTTAACACTTTCAAAAACTTCAAAAACTCACAGACGAGGACTCTATCATGTACCGAATTAAAGAACAAAAATACAGTAAGGAGACTCAAAAATTCCCGAGGGAATATATCAAATAAAAACAAAATGTTTCAAGTCATAAGAATATAATCATATTTCAAATTACTTTTGCCAGACAAGCCTTTTAGCAAATTGGTCACGATTTTTTTACCGATAATCAAGATGTCCGCGGTAATTGTTCAAAAGTGGATCTATCTCGTATATCTTTTGACCAGTTCCAGGGCGAGGGATGGCCCTCTCTCTCACCCTTGAAGATTCATCAATTATTGTTTGATAGGTAGCATCTGATGTTCCATCACCTTCTGTGTCAACATCTTCGTCTAATAGTTGTTCAGATGACGAACCTTCCACTCTAATAGCTTCAGTGGAGCTGCTTTGCTTGACCAAGTTTTCTTGATCTACAATTTTCACTCCATTTTCTATTTCTGAACTTTCCAAGTCATCAAATATCTAGAAATTACGATGACACAAGGAAAAGAAAATGAAGTTGAAAGAAATATTGTTTTGTACAGTCCATATTTAACTTATGCAGTGACCATATGTACCATTCATATGAAATGTGAAAAAAAATGAGGGATAGATAAAGAAGCCTAACGACTCTTGAGGATACAATGCAATATTTTTCCTACAGGATCTTATATTCTTTAAGGCACCCAGAATGCCACTGATTCACTGAATGTAATGGGCAAGCATGAAGCTAAACAAAAGTCCAAATGCAAGGCACAGAGCTATGAGCCTATGACACAATTCCGATCACAGTGTTCAAAGTTTAACCCTGTTTATCTAATGAACGATAGCTGCTCAAGGAAGCTTCAAAAGTTAACCGACATACCTGGAACTTATCTGAACCAAACTCAGAGACCTCCAATTTCTCTGTTTCGGATGAGGTAACATCATTCTCAGTGCCTGGAACGAGGGCATTTTTTACATGCTGACGTGCCTGGGAATTATCTGATCCTAATTCAGAGACCTCCAATTTCTCTGTTTTGGATGAAATAACATCATCCTCAGTGCCGGGAACGAGGACCTTATCTGATGCAGTGGCCATAGAAGATTGGAAGCCAGGCTCCTGAGACTTACCAGAAAAAATCTTACCTGCAAAGAATCAATAAATTAGCTAAAATATCACTTACATGCTATCTTGATAATAAGTGGAGCATAATACAAAAGGGAAGATGAAACTTTTTCATAATTTCCAGAAAGCAAATCAAAGCAATAATAACAGTCAACAACCATAAGCTTTCTTGATGCCAAATAATATCAAATTACTGCTTTATCCCCCTCTTCAGCAACCTAGTCCTTTTCCTTTTCTGTTATCAAGTCTGGAATCTCACATAATAAAAAACCCAGATAATTTAATCCTTCTCCATCTTGTTGAAAACATCAGTTCTATTAATTGTTTTAACTAAGCCTAGAATCGCATTCTTAGCCCAATCTAGCCACACCACGGCACCTAAAAGTGAATTCATCCGACGAAGGGAAAAAAAAAATTAATCTATCCCGATTACACAAGAACAAATTTCACATTTCATCGAAATAACAAGTTCCATAAACCCAAACGAAGCATAAAACCATAATTTTCACATTCCTTAAGATCCCAACGAATAACAAAACCAAATAATACAATCGCGCAAAGAAACAAGACGAAATCCGCCCAAACTCGACAACTTAATCGACTCCACTCCACCGGACTCTATTTCACCTCAATCCATCCACCTCCACGCTTCATCGAGCTAAAAATCACAATCAAACTCCAAAAATCACCCCCTCCACTGAATGATCAACGCCGAAACACCCCCCACCCCCAACCCCAACCCCCGTAAACGAAAATTCACACCACCTCTGAAACAAAAAATAACCAAAAACCACTTTCACCACGCGCCACACATTTAGACACGTCAATCGATTAAAAGCAACTCATGCAAATTCCGAGAAAAGCCGAAAAAGGGGATCTCACTCTCACATACATTGATTAGATTTACTTTTCAAGAAAAAGTTAGGATTCGCATTCCTCCTATCAACAGACGAAGCTCCACTCCTTCCCAGCTTGTACACCGATGGCACAGCCGGGAGCCTCACCCCCGGTAGCGTATAAACCATTGTTTTCTTTTTTTTCCTCTCCAAAGATCTCTACTCTTTCTCCTTCCTCCAAGAGTCTAAAACAAAAACAACTTTTTCTAGCAGCTAACGTAGATCTGCAGCGAGTTCAAGGTGCCAAGAAATCCGTGAAAATGAGGTGATAGATAAATATTTATCTGGAATGAGTGAGAGAGTATATGCGCAGCCAAGGGGAGAAGGCTACGTGTGAAGAAGGGAGTAGCATCATTTGCATGGGAGGGATTGGGTCAGTGGGGCCTACTTTCCTCTAATTGGGCTATGGCTGTGGGCCGCTGGGTCACGTGGGCCGGTCAAATCAATCAAAAAGATCAGCAGTCATCGCCAATATATTCGAGTGGTTGAGGTTTTGCATCTTTCATCGCCTTCTTTTGTGTTCCTTTTTACCAAATTTCTCAAGATTTTTGGGGGAATAAGTTTCGGATATTCTTGTTTCTTATTTTGTAATGGTATTATTACTATTTTTAGAGTTTTACTATGAGGAAAATATCTTTTGCTCAATCACATGATAAGATTCATTAATTATAAAATAATAATAAAATATTTATCTTTTATTTCATTAGCCTGACCGAGTAAATTTCGGGCTAAAATTTTCTGCTGGGAATTTTCTATAGAGTTATTTACGGGCTAAAATTATCTGTCTATAAGGGGATTTTTCTATAGAGTTATTTATTGGCAAATTATTAGATTATGGTTGAATTAAGCTTCTATATACTGTTTTAATTCTAAAAAAAAATGAGGCATTGATGTTGTAGGAGTGTGAGTGTGAAATCGTAGGGAGGTGTTTTGGAATATTGGGTGAATAGTGAATACCTATATCGTTGTCTAATTATTTTTCCCCATTTGATTAATTAGGCAGATTGCGTTTATTATGGCCGTTGGAAATTGCAAGTGTTTTTCCTCATTTGATTAATTAGGAAGATTGCGTTTATTATGGCCGTTGGAAATTGCAAGTGAGATGTTGACCTCTTGCATTGTGGCCGTTGAATATATGAGTAGTTAAATGACAAAATGGACAATAGGTTAAACTGGAAAAGTCGTGTGGGATTAGGAATTTTAGTGTGTGCTCAAAGTGGGGATGGTATGATAATTAATCCCTATGCTTAAAGAGTTAAAGGCAATTAATCACAAAAATTTTTACTTGGACTTAGGATGTTAACGAATCGAACCGAGCCGAACTTCACTGTTTTTTGCTTGAGCGGCTCAAATTTATTCAGTCTGATTCGAGTTCGAGTTCGACGAACTTTAATTTTTTGTTCGAAGTTCGGTTCGTTACGTACTTCGAGTTCGGCTCTGCTCGGGTTTGGCTCGGTCTAGAATTCAAATCGAATATATAATTTTTAAAAAAAATAAAATATAAAATATATTTAATTCAATACTGACCATGGATAATTAAAATATACATGTATATATATAAATACATACATATATATATATATATATATATATATTAAGTCATATATATATATACATATATTATATATTTTTTAAATAAAATAGATCGGCTCGCGAACCACGAATAAGAATAAAGGTTCGGGTTCGAGTTCGGTTCGATTCGAACCTTAGCTCGGTTTGACTTCGGTTCGAACTTTAACCGGCTCAGTTCGATTGGCTCGCGAACCAGTTCGATTATATTCGTGAACATCCCTAAAGTGGGGAACCATCGATCAACTTATAGCTAAAAGTTTAGCCAGCTATTTTACTACTTTTTTTTTGTTTTTAGAAACGAGCTATTTTACTACTTGGAAATTGACGATATATATATATATATATATCAACGCGAACCAACTTAGCATAATGACTTTCAATAATCTACTACGCAAGGATGAAGGCCTCACATCACTATGTGCAACCCTAGCCAACACATCAAACTTGTTTTTGTATTCTTATATGAAGTGTGACAGAGGTTTTTTGTCATGCATTATTCATATGTTGATTGATTTGTATTCTTTATTTAAGCTTAATTTTTAACATAAATGGTTTCTAAATATGAATTTTTGTAATTTTTTATTTTGAATCGTTATTTTACTTGAAAAGGGTCTCGATATTAATTTTAGGGTGGCTGTGGCTGATTCTTTAACAAATTTATTAGAAAGTAGTTGTCTCGCCTCCGCCTGACTTGCTTTTACCAATAGGTGGTTGAGTGACAATTTGTCAACGTAACCACTGACATAGTGTTATATCCATATTACATCTATACTTGTTTCAATCTAACTTAAATTGATTTATATCGTGTATAATAAGTAATTAACTTGTTAACATCTACGTGTTTATGAATCATAAAATGTATTATCAAATTAAACATTCCAAACAATCAATACGACATGTTTGACATCTTTGCAACCAATTTTCACCATCAAACGTTATTCGATACCTCTCCTTCTCTTACTTCCTCGCAGATTAAAATGTCTAGTTTGTTTTAAATTTTAATATATTTTCATCACTACAAGTAATATTCAAATGCCGTTACATATACTAATTTAAATTTACCGTATTCATGTTTGATTATGTTTGGTTCTGTGTCCACAACCAGTTGGTCCTACAAAACGGTGAAAAAGTTCTTCCTAAATAATCGGGAAAATTACATTTTTGGTCCCACTAAACTAACTCAATATCACATTTGGTCCCATACAATTTTTTTTATACACATTGAGTCTCATGGGAAATTCTTGCATGCACCGGGTGTGGACCCCGGTGCATGCACCCCTATTTTTTTATTCATAAAAATTAATTAAACAATGAAAAAAATCTAAAAATAAATAAAAAATATTTTTTTCATTTTTTTAATGAATGGGTGCATGCACTGGGATCCACACCCGGTGCATGCAAGAATTTTCAGAGTCTCATAACATCATTTGCATGGAAGGGATTGGTCTGTGGGGCCTATTTTCCTCAATTTGGGCTATGGGTGTGGGCCGCTGGGTCACGTGGGCTGGTCAAATCGATCAAAAAGATCAGCAGTCATGGCCAATACATACCATTCGAGTGGTTGAGGTTTTGCATCTTTTATCGCCTTCTTTTGTGTTCCTTTTTACCAAATCATCAAGATTTTTGGAGACTAAAGTTTCGGATATTCTTGTTTCTTATTTTGTATGAATATTATTACTATTTTTAGAGTTTTACGGGTATGAGAAAAAAATCTTTAGCTCAATCGCATAATAAAATTCATTAATTATAGAATAACGATAAAATAAAATATTTATCGTTTATTCTATTAGTCTGACCGAGTAAGTTTCGGGGTGTAATTATGGGTTTATGAGGGATTTTTCTATAGAGTTATTTATTGGGAAATTATGAGATTATGGTTGAATTAAGCTTCTATATAGTTTTGATTCTAAAAATATGAGGCATTGATGTTGTAGGAGTGTGATATCATAGGGAGGTGTTTTGGAATGGGTGAATACCTACGTTGTCGGCTAATTATTTTTCCTAATCTATATATATATAATTCACAATCCTCAAGGCTATTCACGTGTATGATGATGTGGATAGTTTTAGTAAATTTTATTATATTATGTAAATAAATAATATTATTAAAATATTTAATATTTATTTAAAACGTTTTTTAAATGAATTATCTACAATTTAAAACTCCTTAAATTAAACTACAATTTATTATCTACAATTTAAGATGATGTGGATAGCTTTAGTAAATTTTATTATATTATGTAGATAAATAATATTTTTAAAATATTTAATATTTATTTAAAACATTTTTAATGGAATTATCTACAATTTAAAACTCCTTAAATTAAACTATATTGCAGAAATCTCAAAATTTGTTATCACATAAATCTCAAATTTATCTACAATTTTAGGATATTTTAAATTAAAATGATCATAATCTTCTTTCACATAAATCAAATCTGTTAGCAATAAATGTTTGAATTAAAATCAAATTTTCAATATAAAATCTAATTCAATCTAAAAGCGAGTTTACTTTTTAAGAACAAGTAGAGTATATTTGGTAAAATAAAGACCTATAATCTAGTCTTTACTTTAATAGAAAAAGAAATCTACTCTTTTTTTGGAGACTGGATTTAAGATGGAAAAGACTATAGTATATAATTTGGTTTAAAAGTAGCCGCTAAATAGCCAGCTTTTTCTGAAAGAGATGTTTTACTGTAATACCTTTTTTTCCCCTTTCATACCTAAATATTAAGTTTTTATTTGGAGATAACTTCGCCCAAAATTTTCACTTTATTGTTGAAGATTAGCTTTCTTTTTATTTCAACATATCAATTAAAGAATAATATTTTCCAATATGATTGTGTATTGATCTTTATATTACGAAAAAATATACTACAAACCTATTATATTTTGATTTATTTAACATTAAGAAATTTTTTTTTTAATAGCTAAGTATTAAAAATGGAAAAAGATAGGCTAAGTACAATTAATTATTATTATTATTTATAATTTTATTATTAATTGTTGAGTATCATTAATGACTATTATTTATAATATTTAATTTAAAAATAAAGCATGTGAGAGATGTGGTTGGTAAAAGAACGTTAAAGTGTCATTAAATTAATTTAATATTATAGATTATTTAGATACCAGTATCGCTATTTTAGTGAAACAAGATAAGGGCAAACATGGAAAGATAATAATCATAAAATAGAAAAGTAAAAATAAAAGAATTTAAAACTATTTAATGGAAAATTATCAATTAAAGTAAAAAGAAATCTGTGTATATACCTATAATTTTTATATCTCTTAACCGTCTTTTGATGGTTTGCTAACCCCTAAAGTGAACTCGCCCTAAAGAGATTCATACATGTTACTTAAAATAATTTAAAATTTAAATTCAAATTAGTTGGTTGATAAAACATTCAAATTTAAATTTTTTTTGATATCTAGAATCGTTATCCATCTGGTATCCTAAAAAAGAAGAAAAATAGTTATAAAGTTTGATAATACTCACACATCAAATACGTCTTCCAAAAGTTTTACATTTCATTTTTCTATACATCTCAATTTATTATTGTCTATTATAGACATCTGAGGTTGAAGGAATTTTAACTATTTTTCTATGCATCTCATCCTGAATGCATTGTAATTATGCCAACGCATTCCGAATTATTCTTCGTGTATGTGTAAGTTTTTCATTCCATTTATTCTTGATCTATGTATAAGTTCTCCATTTTATTTACTAATTTATGTATTCCTTATTTGTATCCATCAAAAATTTTCTTTATCTAAGAGTTTAATTGTACTTTAAGTATTCCGGCTTGCATCTTATTTATTACGTTTTTTATTATGTTTTTCATATTATTTGTTATCTTTTTTTTTATTTGATATTTGACCATACTTTTAATATACTTTAATATATTTTTCTGTATTTTTTAATATTTTTTCATATATTATGTTTTTCATTTAAATTATGTTTATTTCATTTATATAAATGCCTTTCATTAAATCATTATGTTTATTTCATTTATATATATGCCTTTCATTAAATTATTATGATTTTATATGTATCTTTGAGTTTTCAGATCATATGTATATCTTTTAAATTTTAATTTTTTTATTCATATGTTTTTCATATTTATAATTTAAAGATTAATTTTTTTATTTGTATAATTTTTATATTTATAATTCAATATCTTTGGAGATAATTAACATACAAATTTTTAATATGTGTTGTTTGAATTTTTATTTTATTTTTATAAATAAATTTTATAAACATAATTTATGTGTGTTTAACTGCCCCTGTTTTTAAAGATAATTTGATTTTTTTAATTGATTTTATATTTGTATCCCATGCCTTTGGCACGGGTTTAGAGCTAGTTCTATTATATTTCAACTCATATTTCATCTCCTTTCGCCTATATACACAATAATAAAATCAAACTCCTTCATTCTCCTGCATCGTGATCGGTTAGAGATTTTTTTAATTTGTTTGTGGGCTTTCTTTTTTTATTTTATTTTACTATATATTGAATATAATTTTAGAATTAATTTTATTTTTATTTTAATATTTAATATAAATTTAAAATTAATTTTACTTTTTACATTTTAACTAATGTTTATTTTACAAATTATCAATACGGATAAGTTTCTCATCATAAAGCCAAAAAATTCGATTCAATCAGTTCGATCTCCTAAAAAAAGTAAAAAAAAACAAGAGGATACGAATCGATTAAACTATTTTACAGAGGTAAACTCACACTTGCTTACTTTTCTAGTTCGCTTGAGTCTCGTTGATTTATTTGTCTCTTTCAACAAAGAACGTCGAATTCAGTTAACCAAATTTAATTCTCTAATGTCCACATATCAGTGTTCAATCTGCAGTCGCAAGCAGCTTTCAAGAGCTTCGAAGTGGAATGTGAAGTATTGCGCAGCATTCGTCATAGAGCTTCTAAGTGGAATGTGAAGTATTGCGCAACATTCGTCATAGAAATCTCACCAAAGTGGTGAGCAGTTGCTCCAATGAGGATTTCAAAGCAATAATACTCGAATATATACCCAACGGAAACCTCGAGAAGTGGTTCTATAGCCATAACTATTTCTTAGACCAAAGATTGAACATTATGATTGATGTTGCATCTGCCTTTAATATCTCCACCACGGTTATTCGACTCCCATTGTCCATTGCGATTTGAAGCCTAGTAACATGTTGTTAGATGAAGATGTGGTTGCTCATGTAAGTGATTTCAGATAGCAAAATTGTTGGGCAACAATAGTATTTTCCACACCAATACTCTAGCAACAATGGGATACATTGCTCCAGGTGAATCTTCACACTTTATGAATCTTATTCATTTCTTTTCACTGTATATTTTTGTAACACCCCCGTGATTTTTATTACAAAGTATGGTTTGGAAGGGCTAGTTTCCGTGAGGTGTGATGTGTATAGTTTCGGTGTGATGTTGATGGAAACATTTACGAGAAAAAGGCCGAGTGATGATATGTTTACTGGAGATTTTAGCTTGAAATTTTGGGTTCAACATTCACTTCCCACTTCACCAATTCGGGTTATAGACGCCAACTTAGTAAATCCCAATGAAGAACATTTCGATAAAAACCTGAAATGTGCATCTTCAGTGCTCGATTTGGCCTTGAAGTGCTCAGCAGAGTCTCCTGAGAGCAGAGGAAACATGAAGGAAGTTGTAGCAAAGCTTCAAAAAATCAAACGTGAATATTTAGCAGAAAGAGTTTAGCCAAGGCAGGTATTGCTTAATAACATCATGACATACTTCTATTTCATTACAACTTCAACAATGTAACTACTGAAGCATTTGTCCAGAAGAAACTACTGAGACGATTGAAGACTACTCTGAGTTTCAGAAGCTGCGAGATTCTATAATCTAGCTCAATCTCATTCCATGCGTAATAATTGTTGTAGTCGTTTGCTTTGATACAATTTCAATCATGTTTTAAATTTTGTACACAATCATTTACATGTATATATCCACAGACATGCACAATACATAGTTTTCTATACACATAGATATATAAAACACTTCATCCTTAACTTTCCATAGTTTTAAGCAGTCGGATAAGAAGCTTCCATGGCGATCCCGCAGATACCCTCTGGAGCGTCGATATCCCTTTGCATTCTGATGTATCCATTCTCTCCCCAAGTACTTCCCCAGGAATTCTTCACTGGCCAATACTTAGTTCCGTGACTCGTTTTCCATAGCCAATTGCAGTGACGCCGTGATCCAGCTCTGTCCCGCAGTGTCCTGTGAAAACTCCACTCGAGTAGAATTGGAAGCCGGATCCACTTGCATCAATGGCAACTGATATTGGTTGATTTGCAACCGCTTTGAGCAATGCAGATTCACTGTTGGCCGAAACATCTTCGTATCCTGTAATCTTAGTTGCATCCGAGGATTCCTTCTTAGTGTTGCAGGTGCCGTCTACGCCTTGGTAGGGGTAATTGGATTCGGTTGCGATGCCGTTGTTGTTGATTATGAACTAAAAGGCATCGTCCATGAGACCGCCGTTGCAACCATGATCCTCACGCGTGTCGCAGTCCACAAGTTCTTGCTCAGATAAGGAAATCAGTTTTCCTGTTGTGATTTGGTTGATTCCTTCTGTGGCTGCAACTGCCGAAAATGCCCAACAACATCCTGGAAATTTTTGTTTTAAAATAATCATTTCATTTTTAGATTACTCAAGAAATGAATTAAATTAAGGGAAAATTTCATTTTTCATCTCCTAAAAATGGGGTTTTTCGCTTTTCATTCTTAACTTTTTACTTGTCTCAAAATACGTCCTGAATTTTTATCAAAAATCTCACATTTGGTCATTTGGGTAACTTTCGTTAAAAATTGAACGGAAAAAGGCGCGTGTCATTCACGCGCCCCGAATGAATGTGAGTGGCGCATGAGTGACACGCGCCATTTTCCGTTAAAAAATTAACGGAAGTTAGCGAAAGGACCAAATGTGAGATTTTTGACAAAAGTTCAGGACGTATTTTGAGACAAGTGAAAAGTTCAGGACTAATAGCGAAAAACCTCATATGTAGAGGACGAAAAATGATATTTTCCCTTAAATTAAAGTGAGAACTGTATCGGTGTATACGGTTATGGTTTATGAAATTAGAAAAACTTCCCTTTTCATACCCAAATATTTTGCTAAAGCATGTTATTATAGTGACGAATTTTGATAAATTGGTTATGGAATATTGATAAAATGATTAGATTCTATCATCAAAATTCGTTGATCCAGAAATTATGTAAATAGCAGGTTTCCTTAACTTACCACAAGGGATGTTTGTGCAATTAAACCAAATTTAAATGTGAATGATTAATCTTAACTTACCACATTGGCCTTGATCTTTAACTCCAGTAACAGCTCCCTTTTTCCTCCAGTCCATGGTGGCTGGAACTGCAGTCACATTTACATACCTAAACGACGAAACCTCTTTATTAGAACGAGACCCCATTTTGTATCCGTTACGAGATGCCTGAAATTCCTCATTCGTCAAATCCGCGAATTGTTTACAGCAAGTTTGTACGATCGCTCTTCTGCTTCGTTAACGGCATCAATGTACTCAAAATTTTCTTTGAATATATTGAACCTCATGGCCTTCTCAGCCTCATCTTTGTAAGTACGTCCATACTGTGCCATCCACTGCTCGTGCCTTTTGGCCATTAACGCATCAGGCGCTGTGCGGGCCGAGCTTTGAGAAGCCGACATTTGTATCACTATCAATGCAGCCAAAACAAGCCTCCAACTGGGATTCAAGGCCATTTCTTGCTTTCTAGACACGAGGAAATTCTCTGTGTTAACTGAATTGATTCCGAAGGGGAAAGAAATGCACTGCAACAATTCAGGAGAAACCAGGTATTTATAGAATCTTCAAAACCTGGAAATTTAGATTACATCCATCGATCTCTGGAAAACCCGGCAAGTCATTTGCATGAGATCAAATTCATAACTCAATTCCGTTAACGTTCTTCCATTTTTTTCATAACTTTCCCTGCTGCTATTTTGGATGTTAACGAACACAAGCCAAATTAAAATGACCATAGTTTCACAAAATGACATTTTTGCATGTGAAATTACTTTCTTGTCCTTCATGATGTGAATAAGTTCACATGAAAAACTTTGTGTGCTTTAAAATTACTGGCTTTGAAAGTTTTAAAGTATAAGTACACATTTGACAAAGAAAGGCCTACCAGAAAGACTACATGGAACACTGATTTAACTGAAAATATTTACAAATTTTCCAAATGTTAACTAGAAAATTTATCGTTCTTGCAGCGATTTATGATTAACTTGGAGTGTTATTATTTATCTCTTCAACAAAGCTTAATTATTATAGGCGAGTTATGATTTTCTGACCATTGAAATTAGGTGAAATTACCGATTAATCTTTATATATTAAGTATAGGACTATCCATTACTTGAGTTTTCTGTAATATGTCATAGAATGAATTTATTAATTGATGGATGGAAATAAACGACATTCTTATTAAAAATAAAATGGATCACCAAACAAAACCACTAACAGTACGGGTTAAAGTTATTTTTCTGATTGAGGATATTAATGAAGAAAAACTTAGCAAGATAAAGAATTAAGACCTTAAAGTCATGTTGAAAATGTAAAAAGAAATAAAAAGAGCCCCACAAGCACATTATAAGAGAACCCAATAGACACGTTCAAAGACCCTAAATTCTGAGCACTTATAAAATTATGATCTCAATTCTTACCTAATCTGTGTCTTGTGGAACAGCCCTGCATCCACATTCATATATATATATATATAGTATAGCTATAGTGTTGGAGGGTTTTTTTTTTTCTAATTTTGTTCTGTTTGTTTAGAGATATTGTATTTTGGTGTATTTTTTGAATGTATCTCCTGGAGTTTTTCTCTTTTTGAAAAAGTGGAATCACCGTATAGTGATTCCATTTTTTTAAAAAATGGATTTAACAAAAAAAATAAAAAATTATGAATGCATACGTTACAATCATAAATTTTTTGTTAAATCTACTTTTTAAAAAATTGGAACCACTATTCATGACTAAAATGATTTCACTTTTTCAAAAAAGTTTAGAAAGTGATATGTTACTTATATAAATATTAGATGGTAGTTTGTGATTAATGTTTGTTGGGATAGTAAATTATAACAAAAATACAAAATTCGATCGGGAAAAAATCTTTCGTGTCTATATCGTATCCACCGATAATGATTCATGCATCTGATTATAATAGTTTGACTGAACTATTGTAACGAGAATTTTTCTCTTGCACCAACTCTAGATTATTATCACCAAGATTGACTAACATCTGGAATTCAAGAAAGCCATAATGATTAATGCACTACATTCCCATTCCTGACACAAAGTATGCATTTCCCATATTGACTATTGAGGTTCAACCCGGCTGCCTGGATTAATTTCTCTATAAATTAGACTAGTTTCTCTTCAAACCGCATTACTATCTAACCATAAGCCTAAGTTAACAATCATGGAGAAAACCGTTCATACTTATTACATTTTCATGTGTGCATTCTTACTATTAAACTACCAAATGCTTTCAATCTCTTCCAGGCTTTCCCTGGCTACTGATGAATCTGCTCTTCTTGCCTTGAAAGCACACATCACTTCTGACCCTTTGGGCATAGTTACAGGTAATTGGACCAATTCGAGCTCTGTTTGCAGCTGGATTGGTGTTACTTGCAATCGCCGTCACCATAGAGTGGCTGCACTTAATGTATCCAACATGGGTCTTACCATTCCCCCAGAACTCGGAAACCTTTCGTTTCTTGTTTCCCTCGAGTTCAGGCACAACCATTTCAGTGGCACTCTGCCTCGTGAGCTGTCCCGTCTGCGAAGGTTGAAGTATGTTTCTTTCTATGTTAACAATCTCACTGGACATATTCCTTCTTGGTTTAGCCTTTTACCTAAACTTGAGTATCTACGTCTAAGAAATAACAGCTTCTCTGGCTTTATCCCGAAATCTATGTCAAACCTTTCGAATCTTGAACACCTTGATTTGTCTTACAATTCTTTATACGGAAACATTCGGCCAGAGTATGGGCGTTTTCGTAGTTTGAAGTTGATGTCAATTCAGGGCAATCATCTCACGGGTATTATACCACCTTCCTTGTTGAACCTATCGACCCTTGAAACACTTTCTTTCACGGCAAATGAGCTGAGTGGCAGTCTCCCAATTGATTTGTGTGCTAAACTTCCATTTCTTGAACATATTTACTTATCAGAGAATAAGCTGACGGGCCAAATTCCAGCAAATCTATCCCAATGCTCACAGCTTCGAATTCTATCTTTGGCTTATAACTCCTTCAGCGGGTTGATACCCAAAGAAATCGGAATGTTGAAGTTTCTCCAGAATTTAGATCTCGGGGGTAACAATTTATATGGTACGGCTCAAATTCTTATCAAGAATTACATAAACTTTGCAACTAGAGTGAAGTTTAATTTCACCGCCTTATGATTTATAAAATATTTAAAATTCCACCTCCTATTAGTTTTATCTTAATTAGACTCTTTCTTGTTTTAAATAAATTTTATACAACCACATTAATAGTGGTATGTGGACTTCAATCTTCAAATCTGTGGACTAAGGTCTGAGGGTGTCTTAAAATATTTGAAATATCTTATCATTTTAATATAAAATATATTTTTCTCTTTTCTCTTTTTAAGTAAAATATTTTTCCTTCATGTTCATTTTTCATTTCTTTCTTCTCTTTTCCACCGTGGAGATTTAATTTATTGAAAGAACTTTCTATTTAATTGAAAAATTTTAGATTTTTAGTTCACTTTTCAATTGAAATAAAATTTTAATGTATTCACTAAATTGAAATTTAATTTTTCCTACTAACATAAATAGTCTATTTTACCTTTCATTATCTTAATATGAAGCACTTACACTAGAATTGCAAAATTATATCTAAAATTTGAAAAACTATTGAGTTTTGCAGTAATTAGTTCGAATGAAGGATTTCTATGTTAATTTGAAGTATTCACTGGTTCATGTTTGGAACTATATTTAAATTTTGAGAAATTATTATGTTATTTTGCAATGAATAGTTAAATGAATAATATTTTATTCTAAATATGAAGTATTTACAT
>JBBMKE010212753.1:0-14777 GCA_037834125.1 Lippia alba | reverse complement strand
TGAGAGTATAACTCACTTCAATGAAAATTTCATTCAGATTTTACTGATTGCTTTCAAGTACAAGGCTAGAATATAAAGACGCATGCATGTGAATCTAAGAGACGAATCAGAATTCAAGGAGACAAGCTATTCCCGCCTCTATTCTTGTTGGCTGAATAAAATGGACCTAACCTAATCTATATGCAAGGAATTTAAATAAAAAGATGGCCCAAAGCATAATATAATAGTTTAGGGCCGAAATTACAATAAACTTGACACAATTGGACTTTAAAAATCACCCATAATGACGTTGAAACAAAGTGGATTGGATCCAGCTGAATACTTGACTTCTTGGAGCTCATCATGAGTTATTTGAACCAAGAGAGATTGAACTTCGTCTTGCATGTTTTTGGCCCGTGACCTAGTGATAGGTCCAACATATTTTAGTTCATCTTCAGTTGTGTTCTCTCAGTGATAACTTGGATCAAAGTGTAGCCTTATTTCATGATTCACATCAGTTTGGACTCTATTGTATTCTTTTTAAATGTTTTGGGGTCATTCGGTAATTATGACCTTTTGAGTCCTTAGGTCGTTTCTTGAGCTAGAGAACTCGGATTTGAGTTCCAAAATCTTATTTGCGTTTGATTCGATGAATTGGATTCAAAGAGACCAACCTCATATTTTTTTACCCCATCTTGACCTAAATATCGACTCGTATACACTTACGTACAAGAATACACTTGGTGGGACCCCTGCCCATGCATTTTGGTGGACTTTTCTCCCCTTTCTCTCCAAAATCAGCACTCCCTCTCCCTCGCACCACTCTTACCACCGATCCACACCCAAGAAAGAAGGAAAAGAAGCCCCAAAGCTCCAAGACTCCATTTTTGTGCCAAGCCCCAAGCTCCAGCCCTTTCCTTTCTTGCTTTCTTTTCTTGGTAAGCATGTTTTCGAATTACTTATGTTCTTGTGACCTCATACATGTGCATAATTCATGGATTACTTGTTGGGATAATTTGGATTTGAATGTGGCATAAATAGGAAGGGTTTGTGGGATATGCGGGTTTGAGGCATCTCTTTGGTTTCTATTGAACTTTTATGCATATATGGATGTATTTAATGCTATTTCCTTGGTTATTTATGGAATTTATGGCTTGGTAGTTGAGTTGGGACCTTGAAGCATCTGTGGAAAATGTGGGTTTTTTGGAGATATGCTTAAATTCTTGGTTTTTGGCTCCCTTTGATGAAGATATCTGCATATATGGTGATTTGATGCATGAATGTTGGAATTTGGCTTGGAATTTGGATTAATCCCTTGATCCCCTTCACCCCATTTTGGTATGTAAGTGCTATTATGTATTGGAGATGAGTTTTGATTTCCTTAGAGCTTTTAGATTGAGTTTTGAATGCATTTTGGCCATTTTGATTACAACCTTGCCGGTTGAGGCCTTACTTGCGCATTTGAGTATTTCATTGGATTTCCTCATGTGAATTTGTGATTCCTTGATGCTATATGAAGTCTAATGTGGTTATGATTGTGTTATGATGTTTATGCATGAGTTTGGATTGGTTTTGAAGTGTTTAAGCATGCCTTGGTGTTGTTTTTGGTCGGAATTGCATGAAAAACAAGTTTTGGCTGCTGGAAGGGATCAACGGCCATGGGGATTTTGTTCTTGAGTTCCAACGGTCGTTGGAACAGCAGTGCACAGTAGGATGCTACTTCATAGAATCAACAACCATTGGAAATGAAGAAGAGAAAACCAACGGCCGCTGGTTTGGTCCAGCGGCTCTAGTCGCTTTCATTCGTCGTTTCTTCGCTTCTTATGGCTTCTATGCATGTTTCCCACCCCCAATATGATTCCTATGTTGTTCTAACATAAGTATATGAGTGTCCCATTGAATGTATTAGACTTTGGTATTATTTTGAATCCGATTATTCGGGATTTAGTTATTATCTGTCTTATGGTACGTTTATGCATTCTACTTGCATCTATTGCATTCGTGAGCATTGCCAAGCATCTAATTGGTTCATAATTGAGTCTAAATTGAGTCTAAATCTTAGGTTTTGTGTTTCTTTATCTCAGCTCCACCCCCGGAAGTTAAGGAACGTGAGGTCTAGGCGGTCTTTGCTCTCTCTCCATTCCATTCTGATCTTTTGCTTCAAGGTGAGGGTTAGGATTGTATAGTTGAATCCCTATGGTCTTATGTGAGTTGAATTTGAATCTCGCATGTGGTATATTGCTATTATATATAAATACGAGTGTTTATGATATAAGTATGGTTTTGTGAACACCTTTGGGTTTTATGAAAATGGTATAAGTATGAGAATATATGAGCTTCATTTTGAATCTTTGTACGTTTTCTTATGAATCTTACGTGTATACCCAGAAAGATGGGACTATGGTATGGTTTTATGATTTTGTGCCCTCGAATTGTAGGTAAGGGAGACCCGGGACGACCATCGGGGTCGCCGGTTATGACCCCTGTGCACTTTCTATTTTAGATATACGTGCGGTGGTAAGGCGTATAGTCTTGAGCCCTCGGTGAACAACCAGGGAAGGCACATTATGGGTTAGCTACCCCATGTGTACATGAATCTATATGGGTGTAAAGGTTTGATTTCCGACCACGAAGAAGTTGAGGATGGTTTGAATTATTATTTATGCTTTCTGATTTGAATCTATGAAGTTGGAGATTCCCGTTCTCGCCGGGATTATGTATCTTTTGTATTTGGTGGTTCTGAAATGAGTTGGGATCTCGTATGTATATATTTATCTCTTTTGAAAATGATTTAGTTTGCAAAACCCTGACTCGGTTCATGCTCGGCCCCTTTGAATCTATGTTATGCTCTATATGTATTTAGGTGTGGGTGTGCGCTTAGGCCCCTCACTCAGTCAAGTTGTTGGACTCACCCCTTTCCCTTCACTCTTTTAGTTGCAGGGTTCTCGAGCTAGGCAGAAAAGTTGTCGTGTCTTGTCTTACTTCCGAGTCTAGGTCGAGTTGCATACATTTTGAATTACTTTTGAATACTCTTGTTATTTTGGCATGCATATGAATCGGAATATGTATATGATGAATAATATGAATACTTGATGTAATTTTTGGGCTTGTAGCCATATGTATTTATGCTAGCTCCTTATGTTGGATCCTGTGTTGCTTCTGCACTTTGCTTTCTTTTTTTTTTTTGCACGCACTATACAGGTTTAACCCCGCTTAGCCTAGTGTATGCGTTTAGGTCTCCGTTCTCTTAGACTTGGGCTCATGTATGGACATCCATTTCATATGTGAGTTTGGGTCTAGGTGCGGGGGATGTGGATGGCCCACGCTCTGGCGTCATATAGAACAAATCCCAAACGCCCGTGTGACATGCGTCTATTCCCAGAAAATGCTTCCCAAGCATCCATTTCTAATTTCCAAAGGGATTCCGAACGGCCATTCAAGTAGCGTCTGTAACGATTTTGGGCTCTTCAACCGCCCACTTGCAAAAACAACACAAAATCCAAACGAGCTTTCAAAAAGCTACTGCCTCAGATTTTTAATCCCAAACGGCCGTTTCACTTTTCTTCACAAAATTCAAACGACCGTTTGCATTACACAATTTGAATTCTGGCGCATTCCAAACGGGCGTATGCAAAAACAACCGAAGGGCCAAACGCCCGGTTGGCCTGGAATTTCTGGGCAGACAGGTTGCGGGAAAATAGGGGTCCAAAACCAAATCTCCCAATACACTTAAATTTGTCCAACAAAACTCAGCTCAAACAACAATAATAAATCAAGGATCATATATTGATGCATAAACAACAAGGTAAACTAGAATTGAAGGCATGGGTTACAAACCCCATTCAAATGCATTTCATGATCACATATGGTTACAAGCCTTTAATGTATCTAACAACCAAACTCATGCAAGAAATGCAACAAATGCAGTAAATGCTTTACCTAGCACTCAAATATCAAGTCCAATTCCATTCATACCAATTCAAATGCACAAAATCATCAAATATGATAAAACCCTTACTATTCACTAATATGCCCAAAATCAAACATGCACCAAAATTCATGATAAAAGGATTGGGGCAGAAGATAGAGGATATCGTGGGGTTTCCAAAATTTACTTGGGCTTGAAAATTGGTGAAGAGATGAAGGAGATATGGATGCTTGAAGTTGGATCAAGGGCTTGGGCACTTGGAGCTCTTGTTCTTATTCTAGAAATGTGAAGTATGGGAATGTGGGGAAAAAGAAGGTGATGCGAACCTCAACGAACCCGTCGTGAGACGCGTCGTCAATAGTTTGGAAATAACTCCCGGATCGTCCAAATAAGGCTGAGAATAGTAATATTGACCCCATTGCTATACGAGCAACAAACCAATACTATCAAATGGAATATTGACTGTGGTTGTAAGAACCAGAAACCAATATTATAGAAGTCGAAATTTCAAGTAATTGCACTTGAGTTTTCAACAAGTTCTACAAAAGAACAAGTTGGAGAAAATTCTCACAAGTAAAATTTTGCATGAATGTCAAGTTACAAGGTGTCTTTGGCTCCTAAATATAAAAGACATAGTTTGGAAAACTAAAAGACACTCTAATCCCGCCACTCTCTAAAGAGCCCTAAAAAGGTGTGGCAAAACATGCCCAAAATCAGCTACAAACCTTAAAATGAAGAGCCAAACATAACAATATAATACCCTAGGCCCAAAAATACACAAATAAATCTTAAATGACTTAATAATCAGCAATAAAAATATTGAAGGTCTTTTCACTCGAATTTCCAAAGCCCTTGTTATTAGTTTGGATCAACGAACTTTCAACTTGTTCTTGAATCTTCTTAGCCCGAGCTCTTGTAATTGGCCCACTTGTATTTGGACCAATGAGGCCAAAAAATAATTAATTCTAACAAATTAAAATCCCGATCGCGAGGGTATAGGCTCGTTCGATTAATTGAATTGATCGAACTGGCTAAATGTAGTTAGATGGGGCCACACGTACCACGGCGGAGTCACACGTGTGACATGTGCCACACATGTGCTAGTGTTTTAATTAATTATGGGTTTTAATTAATTATGAATTAATTATAAAGCCTAATCAGGAATAAAAAAGCCCAATAAAAAATTAATTATGAATTAGCTATTAATTGGAAATTGGCATAATTTCTTTATGAAATAAATATGACATCATCATAATAAATAAAGGATATCATCATCCTTATTTGAGAAATAAAGGAATAGATATTATCATACATTATTTGAGAAATAGGTGAGAAGATAATATCAAACTTAATCATGTATGAAATAAATATAAAGATAATATCATAAAATATTTATTTATAAAATAAATAAAGTATAAAGTCATAAGTTATTTATTTTTGAAATAAATAATTATGAGATAATATCCTAAAGATGTTAGAATAATTTTATTAATTAAAGATATGATTATCAATTAATTATAATGTATTATATCATAAAGTAACTAAGAAAACATAAGATTCTTTTCTTAACAAAAAAGAATCATAATTTTTTCTTAGTTAGATAAAAGAGGAGAGCTCTCTCTTTCTCTCAAACCAACATTCTTGAAGTGTCTAGTTTTCTCTTTATTCCGAAGAAATGAAGAAAAATTCAGTTCTTGAGAAAAGAACAAATCCCAACCTTTACACAAAATAAAGAACTAGCATTCTCCCCATTTTAGTCGTGATCGAGGTGGCTGTGAATACTTCTTGAGAGCTTCTACATTGGAGTCTTTATAAAGAAGGAAGAACCCAACGGAGTGGATTCATGCCGATTGAATGTTGTTCAATATAAGCGATCAAACATCTCAAGAAAGAATTAAACTTAACCGTAAGTTTCATAATTCAGCCAATTTTAGAGTAGAATTTTCATGTTTTCCGAACCCTTGTTTGGAGAAATTTTAACTTTTCGCTACTTTACTCTCGTATTTTCCAACATGGGATACGAAGATGATTTTGTAGATCCGAAACCAGACTTTTCCTTTGCTCTGTGGCTATGAGAACTCAAACCGGTCGTCGGTTCAAATTTATGTAGTACATAAATCGATCGCCTAAGCGACCTGTCTTCACCCACTTCAGTGCAAGTGACATCCCCAACAACCCATCCGAGTTGAACATGGAACTCGACAATTGAAAACCACACATAAACCAGGAAAAATAACTCTTCATCCATCCTTCAAACTAAGAACATTGGAACAGCCCTACCCCTTCCAGAAATTCAATTGATTCTCCTCCATTCTCCAAGAGCCAAACCACACCCCTTCCCTTCCCCCCTCCCCCCAATTAACGCCTCAACCGTACAAACCTTACTATCAGCTGTTAATAACTCAAAACATTAAACTAAATCACTCAAAGCCCACCCCCTTACACCTCACACCTCACACCTCACTCCTCGGCCCCAACAATTTATTCCCCCAATAATGATGAAATCCCATCTATTTTGCCTACGATCACTGGCAGTAATAATTCCAAAATTCAAAATAGGCCTAATAGCGAGATTCCATGTCCCACTAAATAGAAACCCAAACTGTATAACCAGGCCCTAGAATTACATCTTTACCCTACTCTCAAGTCACCAAATACTTTGATGGCAAACTCTGTTCAATCCCTAGAACCAAACCAGTCCTGGAACCCCCTTTTACCCTACCCTTAGTGAATCCCAACTTATCAACGTCCCGCTGACTCTCAACATCTCAGAAAATAGCCCCAAGACCAACCAAAAAGTCCAAAAATTCAAGAACAAGCATGCCACCAATTCAACCACTAAGACATCTCCCAACTGCAAACAGATCCCCACACAATACCAACCATTACCTCTTTACTCAAACAAGTGTCTCTCCAACATCACCAATATAATGACAAAGTTTTCTCATAAACCTCGCCGACAATAATGAGTTGCCTAAGTTGTAACTGTCAAGGACTGGGGGGCCTTAGCGAGTTCATAACCTTAAATCTTTAATTCGGGCTCTAACCCCTCAATCATCTTCTTTTTCGAAACTAGATGCAAGAAAGTCAGAACTGAGAAACTAAAGCTAACTTTAGACATGAATGGTGTCAGTGTGGACTCGGTAGGCAAAGGAGGTGGTTGTGCAATCTTGTGTGTAAGGAAGTTGATGTTACTCTTCAAAGTTTTTCTCTTAATCACATTAATTATCATGCCTCGGGTCTGTGGGCCCGTTGGACGTGTGCGCAAGTCTCCCAGCCCATCGGGTGCAACCTAAAATTGGGCTTAAACCACTGCCCAAAAGGGATGTCCATTTGTTATACGTGGACTCTTTAACTTATATACTGAACTTAACTTTCTTACTTTCCCGATGTGGGACAGGGGTGTCACAATCACCCCTCCTTTAGAATCGCGACGTCCTCCTCGTGGTATGATATATAGCCCATGGCCGACTTGTCCTGCAGCGTCCGGCGCGTGACGCCACATCCCCCACACTAAGATCCGACCCGCATATGAAATGGAAGTCTATACACAACCCGAATCAAAGTGAACGGGGATACAACACACTCGCTAGGCTAGGCGGGAATAACCCTTGAACCACTTAAATAAATGAGACTTCAAAGTAAATCAAAGATAGGCAATGAAATGCGGAAGCATATAACGTACATATCAATTCACAAAGTGAGCCACGGGCTCTAAGAAAATAGATACAAGTGTCATGGCCTTCGCAGCCTCAAGAACATAACATAAATGCGTCATAGGCGCCCATAAAAAAAGTACAAAAATTAAATACTTATGAGTGTGTGACAACATAAAGTGCCAAACACTAATGCAAGACCCCAACGACTCGTATTCCTGCCTAGCACTCCTGCTACCTGCACAAAACAATTGAACAAGATCTGGATTCAGTCTAAAGGAGACTGGTGGGTATAAAAATTGGGGCATAAGTATATATATACGATAGAAATTAAATCATACACATGCAAGTTATAATCCCAATGAGGTTTTAAGATATTTCCCAAGTGGGTAAGAAAGAATCATCTAATGGGATTATAACTACCAATTTCAATTCAATAAACATTACATAGGTCAAGTGAGCCCGGCGTAAGTCTTAGTTCTCCTTCCTTCACCTCGTGTATCCATAATTCATAATTCATAAGTTTTCATGCATAATTCTTTTGTGCACAAACATAGTTCATAATTCATAAATCCCTTCTCCAATTGGTGGAGAGTTTTCAAGGCTCTACCACCCAATCATGATAGCTAGAGGGGTCCATGAAACCCTGAAAGCCCGGTTTCCCTTCCCCGCCAAACTTCCTAGCGGGTTAGTTACGCCGTAATTTGGTGGAACTAGTGTGCAGGGATCTCCGTCGGCCCTTGCCTTCCCGAATCACAGCACACACTAAGTTCCAGGGCCCCCATAAAGTGCATTCAATCAATCCGCCAAAACAAAGTAGGGTTCATAAATAAAAAGGGCTTCACGTTTGAAATCATTTACTCCAAAGCGACTCTTATACATATAATAGTGTTTTGGCTTGAAAATTTACACATAGGATAAGTATAGGGTTGGAGTAACTAATAGTAGAGAAACCCACATTCGAAAAAGACAAAGAAGAAAGAAAAGCCTCACAACCAGCTTCATCTCCTACCGGACCCAAATCTGTACAAGAAAGGTGAAGTGATACACAAACGACCACATAAGATGCTCGGCTATGAATTGAGTATGTCATGATATGCATAAGATATTTCATTAAGTGAAGATGTGCATGTGCACAATAAATGCAATTCAAGGGTTCATAAGCAATCATTTCCTTCAATCGTTCATGCATTTGAGTACATTTAAAGTCATAACTATCACATACCAATCCAAATCAATGCATAATTCTCCAACAAGGATCATAACACATAATTCAAACAAATCACAAATGGGGGAGGAGTCAATAAAGTGAAAGGAACGTAAAGAGAAAGGTTCGAGTAAAGATTAGCAAAAGCTGTCAGAAATCGAAAATGCGCAAGCTGTGGTAAAATGAGGATAACTTGAGTTGTAGAAGTTGGAATTGAGTTTTTTTGTTGGACATAAAACTAGAAAAATATATATTTCAAAAAATGTGTGGCACAAATCTTGGTTCAAAGCGAAGGGAAAATGGCATAAGTGCGAAGTTGGACAAATGCAGTTTGTCGGCGAAGTGTCCACACAAAAAGTAAATGGGTATATCTCACAATCTAGAAAAGATATTGAGGTGAAATCAATGTTGAAGTAAACTTAAAAAGGTTTATATGTTTAAAATTTCAGGTCATTTGGAGTTCGGATGAAGATACACAAAGCAAAACAAACTCGGGGGAAAACAGGGCAATTTCCACGCCCGTGGAAGAAATTCCCATGCCCGTGGGCAAAAAAGGCCAAAATGAGGCAGAAACTCAGGCGCCTTCCACGCCCGCGTGGAAGATTCTGGGCAACAAAATGATAGGAAACACGCTCCAAACCTTCCCAAACTCAACATCACAAGCAAGGATGAGTTTTTGCAACTAAAATGCAAGAGTTTTCATGTCCAAAATCATGCTAAGAACGAGCCTATACGTGCAAGAAGCGAAATGAGATGCATCAAGACCAAAACTCCAATTTTCACAAGCAAAGCATTAATGGAAACTTCCTTAAACCTTAATCACCATGAGAAATGAGTTTATAAATGTAAAGAGGAGGCAAGAGTGATCAACAATCATGCTTCAAATCATACATAACTCCAAGGAATGCATATGATCAAATATTCAACCAAAACCCTCACTATTCAATCAAAATCTCATACCACAATCATGACCTCACCAACAAGAGAATTTAAGCACTTAAAATAACAAGGGAGGAGTTCTGTACAATAATTTAAACTCACCTTGAAGAGAGGGAAAGAGATGAATGGGTTTGAGCTCTTGGAAGAAGGTGAATAGTGACTTTTCTCTTGGGGGTTGGATGGAGCTTGGTCTTTCTGATTCATTATCAGAATTGGGAGATCAATTTTGAAGTGAAAAAAGTTAAGTCTAATAGGGAATTAAGTATGGAGCATGTGGGCCCAAGAATCACTCAATTTGGAGTTAATTTGAAGAAGTTATGGCCATTTTAGTATAAGGGGGTCATTACACTCGGGATTAGGGTGATAGATTGGGTTCCGTGCAAATTTAGGATAGTCGGTCGAGGTCGGAAAAATAAAATGAGAACATATATTCATTCATAACACGTAGATACATAACATACTCAAAATTCACAAAATTCTGAATTCAAAACGCAAAGAATCGGCATGCGATCACATCATTCATGCGCATATAATTCATTCGTCCAAATAGTTCAATTATCATATATTCACTTAGTCATATAAGTCATATTAACAAGTATTTCAAATAATAACAATAAAATCACAATAATTAGATAATTAAAGGAATTGAAATCGCGCAACTAGAGTCACACACATCATACCTGAACGAACGAACGATCGGGGTGTCACAGTCGAGTTGATCAACTTTTACTATTCATTCATCGAAAACCGTTGAGAAACGAGAAAAATAGTGTAGTTTGTGAAAACACACACTCGGGTGTGTGTATCGCGTGAGAGAGAGATAGAGCAGGAGGAGAGAAAGTGCATTAGCAAGCAATGATTGGTCGAAGGGAAATTCTGGATATTTAATCTGAATTCGAACTATTAAAACAGTCGTAGAATGAGCAAAAGAAGTTAGAATTGGGCAAACTTACAGTCGATGGACTCGTTTCGATGCCCCAAATACGTTAAAGGGGTTAAATTTGTCGAACTCTTATCCGAACGAGAAATGACCAAAAGATCCCTAAAAGAGAAAATTGTAAATATGCCCCTAAACTCTTAAAGAGTTGAAAATAGGACCCCCAATGCACGGAGTTGCAGAATTAAAGCGATACAACAAGTGGAGCCAACTCAGTCGATCGAAAAAACCGGTGTGTCACACATATCAGTCCGAACGACCCCAAAACCAACTTAACATAATTTAGGCTCAAGTCCTACTTCACATTCGATTCCAACAATTAAACTATTCCCCAAGTTGTCATATAAGAATTCATATTTTATAGGTTTCCATTTGAACCAAATTAATCACATAGTCCATTAAAGTTGGGTTAAACACATAATTACGTAAAGTAAACTCTCTCGTGGTGCATACCTGGGCGATGTATCGAATGGGGAGTAACAATATCCCCCCTTAGGAGAACCTGGTCCTTAAGTTTGTTACTCGGACTGAAACAAACCCAGATACAACTTCCTCATCTTCTCTTCAGTCTCCCAAGTCGATTCCTCCAATTTCTGATCTCTCCACTACAGTCTGACCAAAGAAATCTGCTTGTTTCTCAACACTTGCAACTTGCGATCCTAAATCTTAACCGGATGCTTCACAATCGTCAAATCAAACTCAAGCTAATAGCAAAACAGAAGGCTCATCGGGGTAGAACTTTCGAAGCTGCGAATGTGGAACACATTATGAATCCCAGTCAAACTCGATAGTAGGTCCAACCTATACGCCATACCAAATCGAAGCCTGATAACTGTTGTTATAAGTGAACTCAACCAAAGCTTAATTCTTGTCCCACTTATCCTTGAAATCCAATGCGCACGCTCTCAACATGTCTTCAAGATACTTAATCAATCGCTCTGATTGTCCATAAGTCTGATGATGTGACTTGGTGCTAAACTTAAGCTTCGTACCCAAGCACCTCTAAAGATCCTGCCAAAAGCTAGCTGTAAATCGATCCCGATCTGAAACGATGCTAGCTGGAACTCCATATAGCCTCACTATCTCATTGCAATACAATTCAGCTAACTTAAGCACCTTATCCGTCATCCGAACTTTAAGAAAATGAGCAGACTTAGTCAAAAAGTCTACTATTACCCAAAGTCGACAGTCACCTGCTCCCCCTTCCATTCCGGAATAGGAAGTGGTTGGAGAGTACCTCCCGGCTTCTGGTGCTCAGCCTTAACCATTTGGCACGTTAGACACCACTTCACAAAGAATGCGACGTCCCTCTTCATGCCACTCCACCAATAAAACTCTTTCAAATCCCGATACATCTTCGTACCTCCTGGATGAATAGAATAAACCGAGCGGAACACCTCATCAAGTATTACCCTCTTGAGCTGGTTAGGCACACATACCCTTACCTTAAACCGAAACAAATCAAAATCATCAAACCCGAACATAGTTTCTAGATCATCCCTCGATCGAACCCGAACATAGTTTCTAAATCATCCCTCGATCGTACCATCAATCTATAAATCTCAGTGTCCGTAGACTAAGCATCAAGTAATCTATCTCAAATCCGGATGTATCTTAATGTTGGCTAATCTTGTCACTGAAACCACAACTATCGAATCCAACCCCAAAGATCCCACTACTGTGACACCCCGATTTCTCGCACGTACAGGTACGTGCCACGTGTGAGTTTATTTCTTGTTTTGCATTTATTTTCATACTTAATTGTTGCATTTCATCCCTACTTTCGTTCTTGAACAATTTATCTAATTTGAATAATTTGAATTATTTGTTAATCGCGTAATTTGTAATTTTGTGATTTAATTTGTTGAGTATGTTTAATGTGAATTATTCGAGTTTTGGACTTTTTTGTATGTTTTTTTTCGGTTTTGTGCCTTCATGTGTTTAGTTTTGGACTCAAATGTTAAGTTTTGCATGTTTAGGGGTCAATTCGTATACGCCCGCGTACATAAAAATATCTTGGTGGGACCCTTGGCCATGCTTTTTGGGGATTTTTCTCTCTTTTCTTTGCCCTATCAGCCATCTCACTCTCTCTTCCTCTCTTCCACCACCGAGCCACACCCAAGAAAAGAAGAGAAAGAAGCCAAGCTCTCCAACCTCCATTTTTGGTGCCCAAGCCAAGCTCAAGACATCGATTTCTTGCGTTTCTCTTCGTGGTAAGCATGTTTTCGGATTCCTTGTATCTTGGTGATCTCATATATGTGCATATATCATGGATTTCATGGAGGGTAGTTTGAGATTAGAAATGGCATGAGTTAGGAGGGTTTTGGGCATATGTCTTGTTCATGCATTCCTATGACCCTTGATGCATTTATATGAATTATTGGAGTGTGTTGAATGCTATTTCTTGGTTATTGATTGAGTCCTTGGCATGCTAGTAGTGTTGGGAGGTTGTGTCTTGTATGAAGAATGTGGGTTTGTGGGATTATGCAAGGGAACACGATTTCTTGATTAATTTGTGCTTCATATGTGCCCTAGATTTGATTTCCAAGCATGTTTGTGGTTATGAGTGGTTTTGGGCAATATTACTTGATCTCCTTCTCCCCAACTTGTGTATTTGAATGCTAATATGTGTAATATCTGAGTTTTGGTTACTTTGATGACTTGGTGATTGAAATTTGAATGCATTTTGGCTCCTTGATTGATATATGCCCTTATATGAAGTTATGAAGCATGAGTGTTGAGTTTTGGATTGGAATTGTGGAAGATCACTTGGACCCCTTACCCCTAGCTTGAGCTTTTACATGACTTAAGGTGTTAAGAATGTTTATGGAGTATTTTGGTATTAATTTGTTGAGCTTTGAATGCATCTAGGCCATCTTGTATGCTCCTTTACCGGTTGAGGTCATATGTGCGTATTTGGGTGTATTCGTTGATTATATGCGTATGAATACTTGATCCCTCGATTCTATGTGATGTCTTATACATTCTTGAATGTGTTATGATGATTATGTATGAATTTGGATTGAGTTTGAAGTGTTTAACCATGCCTAAGCGTTGTTCTTGGCCGGAATTACATGAAAAATGGGTGTTTGGCTGCTGAGAGGAATCAACGGCCGTTGGAAGGTTTTTCTTTAGTTCCAACGGTCTTTGGAACAAGCCTGAACAGTAGGAAGCTACTGTAAAGGATCAATGACCGTTGGAAATGGAGAAGGAATGGCCAACGGCCGTTGGTTCACCCCAGTTTTACCGGTTGCATTCTTTCATCGTTTCTTCGTTTCTTTTGCCTTCCTAGCATGTTTCCCACCCCTGATATGATTCCTAAAGTGTTCTAATATGATTATATGTGTGTTAATTTGAATGTATTTGAATATGGCATGATTTTGATATGAATTTACGAGATATGATTCAATATACGTTTCTTGGTATATTTATGCATTTCATTGCATCTCTTGCATTTCACGTGCATTGCCGAGTGTCTAATTGGTTCATATTTGAGTCTAAGTCTTGAGTCTTGTATTTCTTTGTCTCAGCTTCTCCTTTTGAAGTTAGGAACTCTAGGTCTTTGCGGTCTTTGCTCCTTCCGATCCGCTTCTTCACTTCTTTCGCTTCAAGGTGAGGGTTAGGATTTGTATAGTTGAAAACCTATGGTCTTTATGTGAATTGATTTCGAATCCCGCATGTGGTATATTGCTATTATGTATAAATACGAGTGTTTATGATATGAGTTCGATTTTTGAATCACCTTCGGGGTTTTATGAAAATGTATACATATGAAATGAAGCATATGCAAGCTTTGATTTGAATCCAAGTACGTTTCCATTTGATTCTAGCGAGTTATAAGTTGCCCTGAAACATGGGTTAATGGTATGTTTCCTATGATTTTCGGGCCCTAGGATTGTGGGTAAGGGAGATCCCGGGACGACCATCGGGGTCGTCGGCTATGACCCCTGTGCACTTTCCATTTGAGATCCACGAGAAGTTGTATGGCGTGTGATCTTAAACCGACCGTGAATAACCGGGGAAGACACAATGAGGGCTTGCTACCCCTAGTGTGTATGAATCCCTATGGGTGCGAAGGTTTGATTCCCGACCACCAAGGAGTAAGAGGATTGAATTTGAATTTATGAGTTT
>JBBMKE010212535.1:0-14779 GCA_037834125.1 Lippia alba | reverse complement strand
TCATTTCTGATATCAGGTTCTGCTCCAACGGTTAGTCTTTCTTTCACACTAATGCTTGCCTTTTCTGGACTGGTTTCTGAGTCATTATTAATCTACATCAAGAAAATTGAAATGCAACATGAATACAAGAAATTCTTTGCGTTTTTAAGTATCATGCTTCAAATTTTAGTGTGATTACATAACCAGAAACAAAAACAAACTCATGCAAATATCTATAATAATTTTGAGGGACCAGAAACGAACCCAGTGAAGAATCCTGCATAATACAAGATGAAGTATTGGGATTGTTATTAATTAGGAAAAGCAAACAGAAAATATAATTTACTTCACATCTTAAACCCGAGCAACATGAAGGCCAATATGCATCGAATATAATTTAGCATTGCAGCTGGATCTCCTCAATTCAATTAAAACCCGTGTTCTAGGAAATCAAGCAAAACCTAATGAAAGAAATAGATGAGTTCTATCCATGCCAACACAAAAGGAAACACAACAAGAAATCAAGTCCAATATGAATCATGCATTGACACGAAACAATTTTGCAGTGGTTCAATAGCCTTCAATTAATTAAAACTAATGCATACTTTCAAGTTTCAACTTACTCCAGGCTCTGTTTCATCCAATTGTTGTTGTTCGGATGCCATATTTGATACTTCCTTTATTCCCCTACTTCCTCTCGACTGCAAACTGCAATAAAAGAACCTTTCACGAAGCAACAACAGAAACATAAAATCTCAATAAACCAATAGCCAATTGGATAAACATTTTGACCATTCATCCAATTTCAATTCCGTGAGTGTGTGAAACAGTGAAAAACAATAAGCACCGAATTATCAAAAGATAATTGAAAAATCAGCAGCTACATCTTGAAAAATCACCAAATTAAAACCATATGTTTACGCATTCGTGGTTTAAATCAGTTAACTGCCATTACGAACTTCACCTTCTGCTGTTGCTAGCTGCTGTACGGGTGATAGTACTGAATGAAATCCCAGAATTCGAATCTTGTACACTGCTGATACTCAATGAAATGGTATCTTATACACTAGGGTCGGGCTCAACCCGTAATGGCAGAAATCGGATCATGGTTCTTTTGTGAATCCCTACTTTACCCCTAAAGCTTTCCAATAATACCTCAACTGTCCTAATCAGAAAACCAACGATTACAAAAACCCAGTATCTTTGTCATTTTCTCAATCAAAAAATTTGCATTATTTTCTGTGTATTTGATATGGGGTGATGCAAGATATCAAAAGAGAACGGTAAGAACTAAATATAATTTTGACAACTTATTTGAGTAGTTACGTATCTTTCCTTTTAAATTCCTATTAATTCGTATATCATCCCTATTTATTAGAAAGATATCAATACCATAATTTATATATAGTTCCTTATTATTATGTAAATCTCTTTTCTTTAAATACTTCAATAGTCCGAGAGACTATTTATAATTAATAGGACTCTCAAATAAAGACTTACTACTCCAGAATTATTCGTAAATCATATATATTTTTTTAATCTCTGAGTCTTCCGCAAATCTCTTATCTTTAAATTATTTTTTTTGGTAGCATCTTATCTTTAAATATTTCACCCGAGACTTTGCTTATTTTCGGGACCTCTCTCAATATTACATCAACAACTTTGTTTATCACAGATCTCTTCCAACGTATTTTTTACATTTAAAAAATTCGAACCCCCATAGTTTTTATCAAACTTCACACTCGACATTCTCGCTTAGTTTTTAACATTCAGAAAACTGAAGAGATTAAGTAAATCAAGCCGTATCCACTTTATACATCCAGAAAGTTGGAACCCTTTACGTCCAAAAGATTCGAGTGAATCAACCCGATCACTTGACCCAACTGCCCACTGACTCTTGCCTGATCGCGCAGACGTTGGTCTCTCCAGCCATGACGATGATCACCACTCCGCCGTCGGATGTAATTCCACTATCTTCTCTCTCCCATTTTTTTAGATTTATGCCCATTTTCACCTTTGTATGATCTCTTGAGTCATGATTGTTCTGTATATGCATGCATACACAAACCTGTTGTCACAAGTGCTGCATGTCAGCTGAGGGAGAATAAGGTGGGCTGGAAGGCAGTTAAGATGGGCATGCAACTTTGGGCCAAGATGTGGAAATGAAGTAATATCACCTGTTGGGGACGACGTCGTTTGATATTAGTTGTATTACTTATTAAGTCGCTTTTTATTATTACGTTTTGTGAGCTTGTTTAGCACTTTCGGTTATCAAGCTTTGTTGGAGCCTAGCACGTGACAACCGCCATGCATGTTTGTGGTTGTTAGGAATAAGCCAAATATATGTATTAGTGTAGCAGCTTTTGGGGGGATTATGATGATATATGATTGGCTCTTTCTTCTCTATCTCTCCCTTTTCTGCAGCTTTCTCCATTTCCCCTCTGATCTCTCTCTTTCTTCCTTAATTGCTATCTCCACTGTTTCATTGCTTTCATTGGTTGCATCTCTTCATGCTCCCTTTATTGCATTTATTGTTTCTACCTTATTCAAAATTCATGCAAAAATAGCTATATACATAACATTGGTATCAGAGCTTCGGTTTCAAAAGAATCTGGGAACAAAAATGACTAAAACTCAGAATCAAAGGTTGGAAGATCTGGAAATAGCGGTGAACCAACTGAAGGAAGGATACACGTTGTTGTCTGAGGGGCAGGATACTATTAAGAAGTGGATGGATGATTCTTCAGAATCACTGAATCTGAAGATTGATGAGCTAACTAAGCTGGTGAAAGCAAAGATAACGGCACCAAGCCAACTTACGCAGAAATGGCAGCAGGGTCTGGATCTGGAGGAACGAATGGAAGCGGGGTGAATTCAAGCCCTCCTCACAGCCCCTTTAACCCGGTTGTGAACCAAAGTATTCTCAGAACCAGAGGAGACACTGGACTGATGCCTACACCAAATGTGAGAAACACAGATCTGGCAGGTAACAACTCACTCAAAAACAAATTTGATTTCCCTAAGTTCAATGGTGAAGAGCCCAGAAGCTGGCTTAGGAAGTGTCACAAGTATTTTAACTTCAATCCTCTTAGTGATTATGAAAAAGTATCACTAGCTGCGATGAATATGGATGGGGCTGCTGATTTATGGTATTCAGAGTATGTTGAGGGAAGGGAAACTATGGGTTGGAGTATGTTTGCTGAAGCAGTATTACAGAGGTTTTCCAAGTTGGAAGAACAGAATATGGTGGGGCAATTTAACAAGTTAAGACAGGGGAGGAACTTGGAGGAGTATATACTTAAGTTTGAGGAGCTCAAGTCATTTATGGCTAGGAGTAACAGATCACTAGATGAAGATTACTTCATCAAAAGCTTTGTGAGTGGGTTAAGGGATGAAGTAAGCCAGATGATTGAACTGTTAAGCCCCAAAACCCTCTTACATGCCATCCAACTAGCTAGGAAAGAGGAGCAAAGATTGGATACGGTGCATAAGAGTGGGAAAGCTATACACAGAAACTGGAATACTAAATCTAATACCAGTGATGTGTCAGCTAAGAAGGGAAATACTGCTGGGAGTGAGAAGTATCCCCCTATCAAAAGACTTACAAATGAGGAACTGGACAGTAGAAGGAAGAAAGGGCTGTGTTTCAATTGTGATGAACCATATCACATTGGACACAAATGTAAGAAACTGTTTGTGATCATGTTATCAGAAGAAGATGAGGAGTTTGAAGAAAAAGGGGATGATAACGAGGTTATTGAGGTGGGATGTGAGGAAGAGGAGGAATACAAGATATCATACAATGCTATTGTGGGGCAGGTGACTCCAGAGACCATCAAGCTTGAAGGAAGAGTGAAAGGGAGATCCATATCTATTCTTATAGATACTGGAAGCACTCATACCTTCTTGGATACTGATACAGCCAACAAGCTCAACTGTACAGTAGAATGCACCAACACTCTAACTGTTACAGTAGCTAATGGGGGTTCAATGCATTGTAGTGGGAAATGTAGTAATTTCTTGTGGGATATGGGAGGATACACCTTCAAAACTGATGTAAGATTGCTGGAATTGGGGGTTCATGACATGGTGATTGGGGTGGATTTACTGAGGAGATTAGGACCAGTGACTTTTGATTTTGACAGACAGACACTGAAATTTCAAAGAGAAGGGAAAGAGATTGTTCTTCATGGGAGGGGTACAGAGATGTCTCTCAAAATGATCACTGGAATGAAATTGAAGAAGTTATTCAAGAAGAGAGGAAAAGAGAGAGCAACATGCTTCTGTATAGTTGCATCAGTATCTCAGGACAGGAAATCTGAAGTGAGTGAGGAGTTGCAGCCCATTTTGGAAGAATACAAGTGTGTGTTTGAGGATCCAGTAGCACTGCCACCTTCCAGAACTCATGATCACAAAATTCCCATCAGAGAGGGTGCTACAGCTTTCAAACAACATCCATATAGATATCCACACATGCAGAGGAAAGAAGTGGAGAGATTGGTGAATGAAATGATGGATCAAGGGATCATACAAAACAGTACAAGTCCTTATTCTTCTCCAGTATTGCTTGTGAAGAAAAAGGATGGCTCATGGAGGTTCTGTGTGGATTACAGGAAGCTCAACTCTATTACTGTGAGAGACAGTTACCCTATTCCACTAATAGATGAGCTTATGGATGAATTGCATGGGGCCAAGTATTTCTCTAAAATTGATTTAAGGGCTGGATACCACCAAATAAGAGTAGCTGAGGAAGATGTGCATAAAACAGCCTTTGTGACCACCTCTGGACTGTATGAATTCAAAGTGATGCCCTTTGGGCTCACTAATGCACCAGCTACATTCCAATCTCTGATGAATGCTGTTTTTCAACCATTTCTGAAGAAATTCGTACTAGTGTTCTTTGATGATATACTAGTATACAGTAGAGATTTGGAGACACACTGCAGACACTTGAGGTCAGTAATGGCTTTATTGAAGGAAAATCAGTTGTTTGCTAAATCTTCCAAGTGTGATTTTGGGATGAAATCTGTGGAGTATCTGGGGCATATCATCTCTGGAGATGGAGTGGAAGTAGATCCTAAGAAGATTGAAGCAATGGTGAACTGGCCTAGACCTAAAACAGTTAAGGAATTGAGGGGATTCTTAGGTCTTACAGGTTATTATAGAAAGTTCATCAAGCATTATGGGATCACATCCAAACCCCTTACTGATATGACCAAGAAAGGGAAATTTGAGTGGGATAAGAAGTCCATAGAGGCATTTGAGCAGTTGAAAATGGCAATGACACAAGCTCCAGTGTTGTCATTACCAAATTTTGAAAAGAAATTCATATTAGAGACAGATGCTTGCTATTATGGATTAGGAGCTGTTTTAATGCAAGATGGTCACCCTATTGCTTATTTCAGTAAGGCTTTGGGGCAGAAATCATTGGGATTGTCAGTATATGAAAAGGAAATGATGGCCATTATACATTCTGTAGAGAAATGGAGAAGCTATCTCATACATGATACCTTCACCATTAAGACAGATCAGTGCAGCTTAAAATACCTCTTGAATCAGAAAATATCAACCCCTCTCCAGCATAAGTACTTGACTAAGTTACTGGGGTACAGTTATACAATAGAGTACAAGAAGGGATTGGAGAACAAGGCTGCTGATGCCTTGTCAAGAAAAGATAATGAAGAAGGAATGTACCAGGGGATCACTGTTCTGCAACCAAGGTGGATGGAAGAATCAATGGAGAGCTACACTGGAGATGTGGAGATACAAACAGTTCTGTTGGAAGCAGTGGCAGAACCCTACAATGTGTCCTTCTTTGATTGCAAGGGAGGGATTGTAAGATATAAAGGGAAACTATATGTAGGGAGTGGGAATCAGTTGAGGGAACAGATAACTGATTATATTCACAATTCACAGATTGGGGGTCATTCTGGGATGCAAGTTACTTTGCAAAGGTTGAAGTCAACTTTTTATTGGCCAGGAATGAGTGTCACTGTGAAAAAGATGGTGGAGACTTGTGATATCTGTCAGCAATGCAAGCATCAAGTGGGTAAGGAATATGGGTTATTGCAACCACTGCCCATCCCAGAGCAAGCTTGGCAACATATTACAATGGATTTCATTGATCAGCTTCCAAAATCTGAGGGATACACTGTGATTTGGGTGGTGGTGGACAGGTTCACTAAATATGCACATTTTTTACCTCTAACACACCCTTATACAGCTTCTGGTTTAGCTAAGCTTTTCATTTCTACCATTTATAAACTGCATGGTTTGCCCCAAAGTGTAGTTTCAGATAGAGATACAGTCTTCACAAGCTGTTTTTGGTCGGAGATGATGAAAGCCCTGGGAGTACAGCAACATCTCAGCACTGCTTATCATCCTCAATCAGATGGGCAGACAGAAAGGGTTAACCAATGCCTAGAGGGATACTTGAGGTGCATGTGCAACCAGATTCCTAATAAGTGGTTTTCATGGTTGGGAATGGCTGAGTTGTGGTACAACACCAATTACCACACTTCCTTGAAGATGACACCATTTCAGGCATTATATGGTTATCAACCAAGGTTGTTGCTCACTGAACCTTATCTGCAGCCAAGTTCAGTGGGAGTTGAGGAGTTCATGAAAGATAGGCAACAAATGCAGATGCTCTTAAAGGACCATTTACTTGAAGCTCAAAACAGAATGAAAATCAATGCTGACAAGAAGAGGAAGGAGAAATGCTTTCAAGTGGGAGATTTTGTATTTTTGAAACTCAAACCATATAGACAGGCTTCAATTAGACATCACAAGATATGGAAATTGAGTCCTAAGTATGCAGGCCCCTTTGAGATCATTGAGAGAGTTGGGCAGGTGGCTTACAAGCTGAAGTTGCCAACTGAGTCAAGAATTCACCCAGTGTTCCATATTTCTTTGCTCAAATTGAAGGTGGGAAAACAAGATAGGGTCAGTTCTGAGTTACCAACGTTTGATGGGAATACTCAAGTGATACTACAACCTACTGCAGTCTTGGGAAGGAGGATGATCAAGAAGAATAACACTGCAGTGGTCCAATTGCTGATTAAGTGGTCGCATCTCCCTGAAAGTGAGGCAACTTGGGAGGATTTTTATGATATCATACAACAATTTCCTTATGTTGAGTCTTGGGGACAAGCCTCATCTTATGGAGGGGGTAATGTCACAAACGCTACATGTGAGCTGATAGAGAGCAAGGTGGGCTGGAATGCAATTAAGAAGAGCATGCAACTTTGGGTTAAAATATGGAAATAGAGAATGTTATCAGTGACAACTTTATTACTTATTAAGTTGCTTCTTTGTTATTACGTTTCTTGAGCTTGTTTAACACTTTCGGTTATCAAGCTTTGCTGGAGTGTAGCACGTGACAGCCGGCATGCATGTGTGTGGTTGTTAGGAATAAGCCAAATATATGTATCAGTGTAGCAGCTTTTGGGGGGATTATGATGATATGTGATTGGCTCTTTCTTCTCTATCTCCCCCTTTTCTGCAGCTTTCTCCCCTTCCCCTCTGATCTCTCTCTTTCTTCCTTAATTACTATCTCTACTGTTTCATTACTTTCATTGGTTGCAACTCTGCATGCTTCCCTTATTGCATTTATTGTTTGTACCGTATACAAAATTCATGCAAAAGTAGCTATATACATAACAGAAGACCAGCAAGAGAAGAGCGAAGAAGATGGATCTGAGGAGATGGTGAAGATGAAGATTCATGGTTGGGGGTGGGGTACAGGAAGATTGACAGGGTTAGTGAAGAGGAGAATGCATTATTTCTCTCTCTGGTGTTCGTATCTGGGTTTATTCGTAAAAAGTCTGGAAATGAAGGGATTGGGAGTTATTTGAATTTTTTATAATTGGAAAGGTTTTGACTGAGAGCTTTAATTTTTTTTCTGTCTTGTCATTTTTTTCTTATTTCGTGGGTGACGGGACTTGGGTAGACGATAGTTAGTCAAATATAAGGGGGGGAGAGAGAATGTTACGTAATATTATTTAGAAAAAATGGTTCTTTTAGGAAATTGATCCTTCAAATTTAGGAGTTTTGCCGGCAAGTGATGGAGCTTAATGTAAAATTTATATTTGAGGTTTCTGATTTTTGATTGTCATAAAGAATGTTGAATTATTTATTACACTCTCATCCTTACTAATACTAACTATTGAATGACCAATTATCGACTCTTATCAGCATTTAAAAATTTAAATGCAGATAGACTTCTTTTGATCTACATTTACACGTGAATTTTTATTTTTTTTTTTGTACTAGTAACAGGTAAGAATTTGACTTCATAACTTTTTTGATATAGGTTCTGATATCATATTAAGAACGACCTGATCTAAGTTTAAACATATCTGATCTTAACTGCAATGAATTCAAAAACCATCATCTAGAAAAGTATAATCAATTTACTCTAATTATAATTCCTTGTTGTGAAATGACCCTAACTATATACTCTATTTTATTAGGAGGAAAAAAGATGGTTTAGTGCTGAAGTCCTTTCGTTTTCACTTGTCTTGATATTTTGAGAAATACTTTGTTTTGATTGCTTCGTGCTGACCTGTCTTGTGCAGTCTATCAGGAATAAATAAAGTGATTCAAATATTTATTAGTAGACCGGTAAAATAGCATCACATTTACACTGATAAAGTGATTCAAATATTTATTAGTAGACCGGTAAAATAGCATTACATTCTTAACCCTTTTGGAATAGATTGGATATTTATTATATACAATAAATATTTTCTTATATCATCGATTATATCAAACTAAATCAAACAAAATAATTTGAACCAAGGAGCGGATGTAGGATTCAAGACAAGGCCATTCATACCCATCAATCATTGGAAAAAAAAAAAAAAAAAGGCAAATCACATACAAGCAACTGAGCAAGACATAGGAAGTGTGCAATCATGCGTTTGTATGTTATTACTTATTACCTATAGTTATATATATATATATCCTCATGGATGTGATTTTGTATTGCGGCACATTAGCATCTTAAGTATCCGCGAGGACGCATATCCACATTCAGAGATTATGCTAAATTGAAATGTTAAGTAAACAGATGCAATTACTTACAAGAAGTTAGCTCCCTTGATGCATCAGAAGAATTTCACCAAGTTCCCCTGAATTATCATGATGACAGCGGGGACACACGAATCTCTTCTGCAGCTCATCCCCGAGGGCAGCACACTTTTCTTCCATTTCTGCGGTCTGCTTGTTTCCAGTCAAGGCAAAAGAATTTGGTCCACCGGTATGATATAATTTCGTGCTAATGAAGAATCAGTTGCATATATATATGAAGAAAATGCTAGTGCCTATAATCTCAGAGTCGTAAAGATATCACGAAACAACAGTGGAAATCCGAGGATATCTATTCAACTCCTGCAGCGCCATGCTTTCTATGATCACTGACTCCAACAGGGACACTTTCTTTTCCAAATTAGTTAGCTCTTGTTGGACCTGCTCAAGCTCCAGAATTTTGATTGTTAGAAACCTAACCACTCATACCGACAGGCACAGAATATGATTGTTGCAATGCCTCATTTTCTGATCCAGCGTCACAGCTAGTTATAATGGAAACAATCAAACAGGTTGTTAGTATCATGATGAACACCTCACCTGATCATGATTCAGTTGTTCAGCTTTATATTGTTCTTCCTCCTCGTTGGCACACAAGGTCTTTTGTGCAATTTTATTCTCTAGAAGCAATCTGGGATTTGTAGCATCTAGCCCGTCCATACTGATGGAGGCCGCTTTGAATGAGCACAAAAATATTTTAGCACCAAATATAGCTATACAGAGGCCATGTTAGGACAACACATCTTCATCAGACTCCATTATTGATGGTAATTCAATTTAGTTATTTCGGAAACTTTATGACATGATGCAATTACGGTGCAGATTGGAAATTCCTCGTATCTCACATGTCCATTTCCAAATATATATATTACATACCACGATTCAAGGTTGGTTCAGAGAAATTATTTGCACCGGAAGTGGAATTTGGCAACTCCTGAAATTTCCTGTGGCAGAATAAATTCATTAATGTTTGGATACAATTACTGAATCTAATAATACAAGTGAAAACTAGCTTAATTGATCTGCCACATTCTGAAATTATGAATCACACTTAACCAATATACTTATGCTAAGGTATGTAATATAACACAGTAAGGCATACAATGGCTTTAAAATGGAAATATCATAAACTGACAATCATCTGTTCAAACTGAGATATCACCAGATATACCAATGCACTGATGCATCTTACATTTGGAAGAATGTCACTCTACAGATCTATGAACTTCATCAACTAATGAACAAAGTAGAGAAGATGTACCTTATCTCTGCATTTAGCTGAAGCATTTTTTCAATGAATCCATCTCTGCAAAAACATGTTAAGTGTGAGGTTAAACCCTGGCCATATTTATAAGTTGACACTTGACAATCATAAAGAACTATTTCGGTTTCCAGTAACTAAAATATTATCATATCTTTACCTTGAGACACTTTCTTCACTCTTTACGTCATAGAAGCATTCAAAAAAACAACACATGGAACAGAAAACTCAATTAGTCCAAATATATACTTATCGAAGGAACAACAGTTGATATATATGCAAAATGGTCCATCAATGTACGAGGTATCAGTAAATACACCTTGAGAGCAGCCAACTCAGAACCAAGTTTTGAGATCTCATTGTTGGTGAGAGCAACCCTCCCCTAAAACAAATTTAAGTTGATGAATAAGAAACATATTCTCGAGACTGGACATGAGAATTCAAATCAATTCATTGAAACTTATTTTACTGAACTGCAACATATTACCCCAAAATTAACCTAGTAATCACATCTCCCCGAGGAACTACATGCAGAAGAGAAAAAAATCCTGAAACAGAAATTCAAACGCCATTCAGAACATCAAAAGTCAAGAAAATTGAACCTCTAGCGCTTGAATCGTGGCCTCATTCATGGATAATCCAACTTCATATCCTTTAAGCTCTTGCTCCGTGAACTCTCTACCACGCTTTGCTTCTTCCAGCACCAAATTTTCCGCATCCAGCTCACATCTCAGTTCTTCGATCCGTTTCTTCCGACTCACAATTCTACGTTCTGCAAAATTTTCACTCAAAAAATGTGAAACAGAAAATCGCCAAAAAAAAAAACTCGTACGGAACCTTGATTTCCGAAAGGAAAAACAAAAATCAACAGTCGATGCGAGTGAATTGATCTTACCTCATTGAGACTTCTCAGTTGTGAAGTCACGAATCAGAGTGAAGAGTTGCCTCTGCGAATCGTTTCCCGCCATGGAGAGATCAAATTCAAGGGGGACAGTTTTAGGTTCCCATATTTATATGGTTGGTGAGTGAATCTTGACCGTACAAGCTGGTGTTCAAAATACGGTGACGTTAACGGCTACGATGATTTCTTCGAATTTTTTAATTGGGCTCGAAAGTTCGAAACCAGTTGTGGAACTTACATTGTTAGGAAGCCCAAATTAAGGTCATGGACCTAAGGCTAAATCAGATGAGCGAGGCTTAGGATAGAATATAGATATTATGAAGCCAGGCCTATTTATTTATCTGGGCCGGGTACCTAATGATAAAAATAAATGAAAAATAGTGATAAACTCATTAATTATTAGAAAATTGATACGCCCTATTCTAGCGATTGGGCTTGACCCCTATGTGGGCAAACCCATTAAACCAGAAAGATGAGAGAGCTAGGGCCTACCCACGGGAGAAGGCCCATTAGAAAGGCCTCTCCCCTTAAGCTCCAACAGGATGACACAGCAAAGGGCGTCCTTCTGAGGAGGGAAAAACAAGAGGCTTCCTAGAGGAAGAACTACCAGACGAGTTCCTGGAAGGACGAAAGAGTCAACTTCTTTTATGAGCTAACTTCCAACTCCTACAAACATGAATGTAATATTCTGCCCATTATCCTTGTAACTTCCTACTAGTATTTGAATTTAGACGACAACCCACTAACGGGTAGTGGAAAAAACCTCTCCCCAAACTATTTTCTTATTTTCTGTTCCTTTTTAACTCCCCTAAAATGGGGAAATCCCCTTTTTCTGTAACTCACTTACGGCTTTCCACAATTAATTACGTCTAGCAACTCTATACACTCAAATGCTTGTGCAGATAAAAAATTAAGATTGTAAACTAATAAAAATTAAGATTTGATATTTTATATGTATTGATATGCCATAATACGTCAATCCGAAAAGACATGTGGCACGCATCAGAAGGAGCCACGCGGTCATCTCACTACTTCAAGACGACTCCCAAGCCGCCACACGGATCTTACCCAGCACAACGCCACGTGGGATCGATCACGATCCCATACGCAGCCTTGGAGGTCAAGAATCACGCATGGGATTGATCACGATCTCACACACAACGCCTGGGGTCGATACCGATCCCTTACACGGTATCGGGGGGTCGACTTTTCTCAGCCCTATAGGACTTTGGCACGGGAGCTTAACATATTGATCGTGCCCGTCGTGTCCTTATGTCACCTGGCATCAAGGCGGATCTACGTAGATCCTAGGTCCCGTCTCTATCGATCCCGACTTGGATCTACTTAAATCCCGAATCTGATCTACGTAGATCTCGGGTCCCGTCTCATCGATCTCGGCTTAGATCTACGTAGATCTCGGGTTCCATCTCTATCGATCCCGGCTAGGATCTATCCACCCAAATCACATACACTCGGGGCATGAGGTGTGATGGGGTCGGATCTTCCTTGATCGATCCCAGATGGGATCTCCCAATCATATACACTCGGGTCATAAGGTGTGATGGGGTCAGATCTTTCTTGATCGATCCCAGATGGAATCTCTCCACCCCAATCACATACACCCGGATCATGAGGTGTGATTGGGTCGGGTCTTCCTTGGTCGATCCCACCCACCTAGCGGGTCGGCAAATCAAATGAGAACACCAAATCCCTTAGCCTTTTTAGCTAAGTACCCGACTCCATGGTCAACTCAACCTTAACTGAGGTCCTCGATCTCAATCGACTGTCTTGATCCCAACCTCGAGAGTGGATCAATAGTTACATTAAGGGTCGGGGTCATCTCGGGTTGGCCTCCCGAATGACCCCGAAGCTCAAACCCCACAACACTTAGCTCCGCCCTAATGAGTTTTCCAATCCCAAAGGGCCTCCGACCTCGATCCCCTATGTCGTGTGTCGGAAACTTTTCCATACCCGATACACGTCGCAATCAGGGCACTTGTCACGCTCCCTCGGCGCAAGCTCTACAGACGCATTTAATGCTCTGTATGCTAAGTCTTGCCAAAATGGGCAAAATGGCGTGCCCTACGACCAGCTGATGGGATCGAGCCTTTTCCTATCAGGAAAGTCGCTCGATAGCATTAAATACAAGGCTGCAAACACGCACCACTGCATTTTTCCATCAATTCTATAAATACTCCTCTTTTCAACAGTAGCTGATAAGCCTTGACGAGCATTTAATAGCCTTTGTTGCATTATTTCTCTCACTAAAATGATCCCAATACTGACTTGAGCGTCGGAATGCCAAACTTGAGCTCAACCCCAAATCCCCCAAGTTGGCATTATGCTCACGTGTGCTAGTGTTTTTCAGATCGAGTAAGGACCACAAATACAAATTCTTAACTGATCAAGCAGAGATTGCAAGCTAGACCTCCAACTCAGCCTTGAGTTCACGTATGCAAGTGTTTTTCAGATCGAGTAAGGACCCACAAATACAAATTCTTGACTGATCAAGGAGATTGCAGGCTACACCTCCAACTCAGCCAAACTAATTTCAAGTCGGATCATGTATGAAATCAATTAATTTTGTACTTTAATATTTTTTTTAAAAATTAATTATAACAAGGCTAAAAAAAATCTGGAGTTCAAAAAAATAACTTGAGAACGGTTGGTGTTGTATGTGTGGTGGTTTCTTTTTTAAAATTAAAAAAAAAAGAAATGAAGAGTCCATGATATACGTGAGATGGCTTCTTTTCTAAAATAAAAAAAAATAGAATTGGAGAGTCCAAGAGACAAACTTGGCTCTCTTTATTAAGCATAGACAGGGCAAATTACACCCAGGTCCCCTGAGGTTTGGGGTAATTACAATTTACACCCTGCACTTTGAGAAATTATAGATTAGTCCCTAACCTTAACGAACAGTTTGAGGTCCCTAAACTCCGTTGAGTTCCGTCAAATGTTAGGTTTGGTCTTTCGAAAATGCCCTTAGGGACTATATTGTTGAATGACTTTTGTTGAGTGATCATTTTGTTCGAGCACGAAAAATTCAGGGACTATTTTGTAAAATTAAATATGATATGCAATAATATAATAATGGGCGAATTACATCCATGTACCCTCACTTTAGGCGAAATTACATTCCAGACACTCTTGTTTGAAAAATTACATATTAGTCCCTAACCGTTAAATTCCGTTTAAGGTCCTTCACTGCAATTAGACTTCCGTCTGGTCTTGGGACTGAAAATTCGAAAGTACCCTTCATATTTTTTATTTATTTATGAAATTACCAAATTACCCCTAGGGACTGTTATGTTAATTAGAAATAAGATTGGGGTCATTTTGTAAAATAATGTAAGAAGTAGGGATGTATTTATAATAAAATTGCTGGAATTTGAATATGACCATTTATAGCCATTGCACATGTACCCAGTGGCGGAGCCACATGTGAATGAGGGGGTGCAATTGACCCCCCTCAAAAAAAATTATTTACTATTATATAGATATATTGATATATGTATATGTAATTTTATGAAATTTTTCGTTAATGACCC
>JBBMKE010212425.1:0-14780 GCA_037834125.1 Lippia alba | reverse complement strand
GCCAAAACTTTATCTCCCGAGCCCAGATGAGTCTCTAACTCCGAACATACCTTGGAAATCAACGAGAGGTATTCTAACCTCTTCAGCCCATCTGCTGCAGCCTCTGCCTCCATCTTCTATGCTAAGAAAACAAAATATGCTGAAATTGTGATTTAGAGAAACGAATCAAAAGGAGAAAATTTGTATGCTGAAATTCAAGATTTGGAAGAACTGAACAATAGGAGCTTGTGCTTTCTTGTATACGTTACGTATATATATCATGTAAACGTTGGAGGAGTTTAAACAGGGTTTTGACTAGAATTAGGATTTCCTTTTTTTGTTTTTTTGTTTTTTTTTTAAACGAATTAGGGTTGCTTGATAGACAAGAATTACGACTCGTCAAACTTGAATCCAAAGAAAAACGTGTTCAGTATGGAAATAAGGATTTATTTTTAAATTTAATATAATAATTCCATCAACAAAATTAATATATATAAAATTATAGTAGTTTACGTTATAAGATATTGTGCACATTTTCTTTTTAGATACCAATGAAATTTATTGGAGGGAAAATATTATCTTAAAAGTATGAAAGTACTAATAATATTTATTTAAGTTTGACTATTATAAATATGCAAATGTAATTAAAAGTTTGCGGACAATTTATTAGTTAACTTTCTACTATATTATAATTAATCTTCTAATGAGATTTGTGGTGGTAAATTAATATAGAATATATTGTGGGTTACATAAATTAAATTAATTACATATATATTATATTTTTTAATATATATATGGCAAAAATTACATTTTTTTATTTCTGTAAAAAATTATATATATAATAATTTCTGTATATATTTTTTATTTCCAACGAGATTGAAGAAATTATTATCAATAAAACTTTTAAATTACACATGATCATGACAAACTTTTACAAGTCAACATAAATTAGCCCTAATGGACTTATTATATATAGTCTCAATCGACCTATCATAATATCATCCATGAAATTGCTTGGCAATGGATATTCCGATGAATTAAGGTCGAGAATCAATCGCATATTATTATCAACCTTATCACCAAGGAAGGCACTGTGAAGTCGTCGGAATTCCGTCGGGAATCCATTGAAAATTTTGGCGGCATGGGAATTAACAATGCCTCCAAGAAAACCGACGAACGTTCCCCGTGGGTTTTCTGCTGGTATGTCCTGTACCGATGGGCGTCCAACGGGTTGTGTGCCGTCGGTCTTGCTGTAAGCATATGGGGGAGTAACCGACGGCCTTCTGCCGTCGGTTGCCCGTCAGTTTTTCTGAATATCATTAATTAGCGTTTCCCATATGTCCTGTTCCGACTGGGAGTCCGACGGCTTGTGTGCCGTCGGTCTTGCTGTAAGCATATGGGAGAATAACCGACGGCAGCCCGTCGGTTTTTCCTAAATTAAATAATTGAGATAACGGACGGCCATTTCCATTGGAATTTAAACAAAATTAATTCACTTATTTTTCCCTTCTGAAACTGAAGCTGCACATTTCATTTCATTTCCCCCTTTTGAAACCCGAGTCTGCATCTCTCGTTCCATCTGCACCTCCGGCCACCCATTTTTCGGCTTTATCCTCAATTCCGATTTGGTGGGCTATAGTCATACTCCGGCGATTCCGTTTCCGGAGTAAGTTTTCTCTATTTACTTCGATTTGTACTTTATTTTGTAATTTTTGTTTTCATGTGGGTTTCTTGAAAATGGAGACATGATTTAGGGTTGATTAGGTTAATTCTTGATTGGATTTTGTGTTGTATGAAATGTGGGAGAGATGTAGGTTGAAATGTGGGAGATTTCTAGGGTTAATTCGATTTCGAGAATATTGAGTAATTTAGGTTGAAATGTGGGAGATATCTAGGGGTCAGAAGCTAATTCAAGACCTTTATTTCAATGTTGAAACTGGAAAACAGTAAATTTTATATCTTGAAGGCACTAACTGAGGTGGTAATCAATAAATATGTTTGTTGAATGTTTTTTCGTTGAATATACTTAATAATCTAGCTGATTGAGTGATTGTATGTGGTAAATCTTGTTTCACTGCTTTTGGAGAGGAGTTTAGTGGATACCTAAGCACATTACAATCCTAAACCATTTCCAAAATCATTAAACACTATTACAAAGATCAAAGATTTTGCAATGTATATGATTGAGATTGATTGTAAATTCTGCCAAGACATGAGCTAGCTTGTATTGTTTGACGTAGGCTCATTGAGAAACACTTTTGTAAAATTCTGATCCTTTAAAATATATTCATTAATTTCCTTTCAGATGTGATTGTATTTGGAGGAGAGTAGCTGACTTTAGGACAAGTTTCAGTGAATTCACTAGTGCACAGAAGCTTTTGGCAATATCTAAATTGAAACAAGTAAGTTTTTGGGATATGAACTAAGTGATATACTGTTATTAAAAGAACCTTGAACTGTGACTTAAATCTGTACTAAAAATATACTGTTGTCAGTAATCCAACCATGTATTTTGACTTCATTTAACTGTCTTTCAGATTTTGGGATTCTTGTACATATTACCTTATTAAGCTGTTTTGTCTGTGAAACTCAGGTTAGAGGCTAAGTCCCCTAGAGAAGTGGATTTTTTGGTTGCTAACATACAGTAGTTCAGGTGACCATTTCATCTCTTTGTTTGGTTATATGATGTATATGTGTGTTTTATACTCTAGATTAATGAAAAGCTAGTAATCTCAGAGGACTTGTGTTGAACTTAGACTTGTATGTGTGTAGTGATTACCTTCTTGTACATTTGTTTCGCGATGTGTCAATAATGATAATCTGAAAGTTTTATGCCTATTTGATGTGCCTAAACATGTATGATTTGATAATGCAACCTTGAGATACTTCATTAGATGTTTCGTTCTTGTGAACTATTGAATATGATGTCAGTTTGATAATGGGAGTATGACTGTTGAAAGTATCACATTAGGTACTTGAATTAGATATTGGTTTTACACTAATTGATGTTTATGAACTGTGTAAACTAAACAGTTTTTTATAGCACATTAGTTGTTCAATTGTCCTACTCATGGAATACTTTATTTTTAAGCTACTTCATGTACAAAAGATTGGACTCTGTAAATATCTCAGTAACCAATATAACTCTTAAGATTATAGGTATTTATTATAGTGGTGAAAACTGTATGATATACTCACTTTGTGCCTCCATGCAAAGGAAGTCTTTTCAAATAATGTATTCCTGCTTCGATGATGATGCTTATTTCTGGCCTTTGTTTAAGATTTTTTATCTTTTTGGTGATTTTGGGAAGTTCATAATATATGCTTTGTTTGAAGTTTGAAATTGGATCTGTAATTGTATTTGAATGAGTCGAATTTGACCGAGTTTGTGCTGTAAATGATTTCGAATCGAATTTAGGCGTTGTTCGCAAAGCTTCTGCTTTTGAAAAAGCAGCGGTAGAAGCTAAAAGTTGTAAAAACTTCCCGTGGAAAATGATCAGTATTTGTAAGAAAAAAAGGTAGCAACTTAGCCTGTTAATTTAGAAAAATAACATATAAGATAGAAACAAAAGTCAAAAACCTATGATTTATGGATACCGGTACAAAATTTCTAAGATTGTCGGATACAATGTATGATATGAAGTTCTATGATGTGATACAAAAATTCTAGGATTATTGGATACGATGTATGATATGAAATTATAGAATTGTTGAATACGATGTATAATATAAAATTTTATGATTATAAATGTTCGATACGATATTATAAAACAATATTTCATTATTATTATTTTTAACTAGTATTCATGTCAAATTTAAACTTTTTAACTTTGTTTTGTAGTTGAATACCAGGGTGGACTGCGTTTGCAAGAGATTCGGTGTCATTTGTGGCTGAAATAGGGAAATTAAGGTGACAATCTATTTAACTTCTTGGTTTCGCGTAAATTAATGATCTAAACGTGTGCTGGGGTCCTGAAATTGTGGTGTTTGTGATGTACTTCTATTTAACTTCTGAAATTGTGGTGACAATCTAATTAACTCCTGAGTATTTGCTAATATTAGTCATTTTCTAATATGTTTGGCTGAAAAAGCAAGCATATTCTTGCATACATATATGCCCATTTGAAAATAAGTTATATGTTTATTATATCAGCATACATATATGTCCTATTCCGGTGTATTTAGGCACGTATACAGCCAAGCTAAAGTGCATTCTATGACTGAGAAATTATAAAGTGATCAGTCATGAATTAGCATATACAAGAATGTCAACATAAGAGTTTTAATTAAATTTTGAACTGCTCAATGCATTTCTGGGCTAACTGCTCAATGTTTCTATTTCGTATAGGGATATCCGGTTGGACCGTCTTTGCAAGAAATTCAGAGTCTGTCGTTGCTGAAATAAAGTAATTAAGGTGCAAATCTATCTGTTTCTGAAAGAATGTATGTTTATTTGCTGAAAGAATCCATCATTGCTGAAAGAATGTGTGTTTCGTTGCTGAAATAATGTCTGTTTCGTTGCCGAAATAATTATGGCCTGAAATTGTAATGTATATGATCTACATTTGTGGTGGTTTGGGGTTATGCATGTGAATTATAAGTAAATTGGTTATATCAGTTGAGTGGGACCTTATCACCATTTTATCACCATGTATTCACAAAAATCTGTTACATATATCATATGGTTTGCTTCAATTTGATACATCATATCAACATATTTTATATCAGCATCGTACAAATATGCTTTGTTAAAGTTTTTTCAAAGGGGTCAAGTGAGCGATTTTTCAAAGGTTAAGGGGCAAATCGCCCAAAATCAAAGGATAGGGGGCAATCCGTCCAAAGGCCCAAAGGACAGGGGGTCCGTATAATTAACCCTTCAAATAATTGCATAACAGTCAAATGTTGCTCGAATTTTCCAAGCTTCGTTTCTCGATCTCCTCGACCTAATCCAAGTATTTACGCACACATGCATCATCTATGTCTTTCCCCACAAAATAGTTGAGGAGAAGTAGTAGTTGTATTATGTTGTTAAAGGTTAATGAAGTGTTTCCAAACTCGGCTTGGGTGGTCGATTCGTGCGAGTTGTTTTAGGATTTTGTAACTCAGGGTAGGGCCAATGATCTACGCATGTTCACCTTTCCTGAGCTAAAATCCTCTACGAGAGCGTTTAATCGCTAAAAATCAAAGTATAGGGGGCAATCTACCCCAAGGTCCAAAGGAAGGGGGAATCTGTAACATTGAACAGAATATTCCAAAAAAATGCCACCAGAAATGTTATAAAGGGGGAATATATAACAATTATCAAAGGTTAGGCGAAAAATCGCCAAAAAGAAAAGGTTGGGGGGAAATCCGCCCCAAGGGCCAAATGGGGGGGATTTGTAATTAACTCATAAATAAAATGCATGTGAAAAAATAGATAATGAAAAAAAAAGTGGAACGATTTTGAAATAAATAAATTAATAAGAACTAAGAAAACAAAAAAAAAGTAAATTTAATAGTAATTACCAATTTTTTATCAGATTTTTAACTAAAATTTTAAAATTGTCCATAAGAAAAGAAAAAAAAGATAATATAAACTATAGAGTTTTATATAGATATAAAAATGTTAATTAAGGAATATTAATATTGTATGAAGGATATTATTGTCTAAAATGGAATTAAATAAACGACAGAAAACTGAATAATCTATAAGTAGAATCCAGAAGCATGCCCTGAGCTGCTTCTAAATTCTGACTTATTTCTGCTTAAAATAAGTAGAAGTCAGTACTTCAAACACTCCAAAACTGCTAAAAATAAGCACTTATCTCATAAGTGCTATAAGTGCTTATTTTTAGAGTTTGCAAGCACACTCTTAGTATTTCATCTCATACTCCACGTACTGAATTCGTAAAATGTGTAAAATTTTGTCAGATTTTCTAACTTATAAAATTATGGTATTATCAATAAAAGGAAAAGAAAATCATTATATATCTAATATATAAAAAAAAAGAAAATTTTATATGCCCAATAATTAAAAAAACATGTCTTGCTTTTTATTGGAATTATTTTATAATATTCAAAGTAAAAATATTAAATTATTCTTTTTTAAAATTTTTTATTTTTAAGTTATAAAATATTTCTTATGTTTGAATAATATAAAATATATTTACTATTAATATTTTTAACTTTAATATGAATATTAAACATATTTTATAATATTCAAATTTTGAATATTGTAGAATCTATTTAATATTAAATTTAACAACTTTGAATATCAATTTAATTTTACTTTGAATATTATAAAATTTTTGAAAAGTCGACACTAATTTAATATTTTACTTTGAATATTATAAAATAATTCCCGTAAAATGTAGGACATGCCTTTTAATTTATTGAAATATAAATTTTTATTTTTTTAATATTATATATATAAATATTTTATTTTCCTTTTATTAATAATGTCATAATTTTATCTGTTAGAAAATCTTGCAAAATCTTACACGTATCACGCATTTAGTACGTGGAGTATGAGATGCAGCACTAAATAAAGTAGAATATTTACGTGATTATTACATCGTCGATATAAATTGGGAAAAATATCAACACAATAAATGTGAGAAAATGTGTAGTCAAACTAAAGTTGACTTGTTAAAATATGTGAAATAAAAAAAAATTCATGGAAATTTTAAGAAAGATATTATTTATTTTGGTTTACAACAATTTTATATTTTTTATTTTTACAATTTCATAAAATTAGAAAGAATATTTTGACGTACTAGTAATTTTCTACACACTATATGCATGTGCAATGAAATAATAATAATAATAATTATTATTATTATTATTAATTTAAAAAAATTAAATTCATCATTTTAATATATGTTTTTATAGTAATTTTTAATATAACTATTAAATTATATAAATAAATATGATAATATCATATTAATAAAAAATATTAAATTATAAATTTAAAAAAAAAGATAAAATAAATCTCAAAAAGTTTATTAAAAAAAGAATTAAATTGAGGTGACAGAAAAAGAGTTAAGTGAGACATTATAAATATTAATAACTAAAAGAAAAGAAAGAGACCAAGAGTTCATGACACCACATTTCCCTTTCGCTTAATATATTAGTATAGATAAACATAATATAATCTTAAGACCACAAAAGATGACCTTCTCTCTTGCTCTTTTTTTTTCATTATTTTAAATTTTTATATATATATTGATGCTTGCCGAAAAATCGACAATCACCACTACAATTTATTTGTGTAGGAAATGGACTGAATCAAGTTGTAGAGAATAATAATTAAAGAGATAAGTGCAAAAATAATTAAGAATTGAAAATAACGATGAATGAAAAAAAATATGAAATTGCTGATAATCTCCAATCTTCTAAGTTTTCTGTATACAAGGAAATTCTGAAAAATACAATCTCTATTCTAAAGAATCTATGGAAATTGCAGTAAAATATAATAAAGGAAACAATGAAAAAAATGGCTGCTAAAAATGAAGAGTAGTAGTTATGAGAATTGGGATTGCGGCTAGGTTTTTCTGATAGCTCAAATGACGATAATGTGCTAAAATTATCTGCTCTCTCCCCTTTTATTCTCTTCACAGAAATCAGTTACCACCTTTCCAAGATTCTAGGCACGTTAAAAATTTGAATTATCTGCTGACTCCTATCCCCCACTTTTCTCAACCTCTTTCTCTCTCCTTCAACTGACGTATTCTCTTTTTTATTCTTCAATTAAATTAACTCTGCAAAAATGGCCCATATCATCACTCCCCCCTACTTTTATAGTCAAATAGTATAGATGGTTGTGAGAGTAGTAAGATCTTCAAAAAACGGTTCTGACTTGTGACTTGAAATGGTTGACCTTCTCCACTCAAGTACGACAGTTGCCTCATTAAAAACCTCACGAGGAAAAACCACGTGGAAAAAACCCTCATGAGTAAAAAGAATACAACAGTTTGAGACCCGTACCTAAGGTTCAATGCTCTGCTTCTTCAGACTTAGTTGACGTTCGGCTTCTCGAAACTTGCTGACATTCCATTCTGCTTCAAGGAACTTGATGAAAGTCTACTTCTTGAGACTCGGTCGACGTCCTGCTTAGCATCATTGTTTTGCCAGCTAACTGTTCCTTTCAGCTTAATTTTGTCTTCACATGCTCCTTTCTACTGGTTGTTATCCCTTCTGCTTTTCTTTTTGCTCGTTGTGTTCTCTTCTGCTTTTCTTTCTAATTTTCTGTTTTATGATTAGTCTTGAAATTCCCTCATGGTGGAGCTTCCACATTCAACAACAAGTAATGGGGCAAGGCTGGGCAGCTGAGGGACGAAGTTGGACGATTGTAAAGAGAGGGTTCAACATCTAACCTACTGGTGCTCTTCAGCTAGTACTCCTTCTACTGGGATTCCATCTACCGGAACAACTAGTCTTCCAGCAATGTCAACAACAGAGAGAAGGTTTAAGCCCCCTTGAATTTCATGAACCTGCAAGGACTTTGAAAATTCTCTAATATTTGGTATTTTATTTTATTTTTGTTAGGCTGAGCTCGGTTCCTTTGAGCTTCATTTTAAATTTTACTTTTGCTCATTTCCATCGAGCGTTCATTTAGATATCTCCTTTTAATTGCCCAAGTACATTTTTGGGCTTTTGAATAGGATGGATGTGTTGGTCTTTCTCTTTTTGGCACATGCTTGTAATATTTTACAGGCATCTGGTGCGTGTTTAGTTTTTCTCCTTCTCATTCACTTTTTTTTATTCTGCTGGCAGGAGGTGGGTAGTTAAAGGAGGAGCTTCTGATGCGGTTCTGGTAAAACCCCTCTCCTTATCTTGCCTCCTGCTCTCCTGTTCAGTTGGGAGCTCACCCTGCCTGCCAGCTATTCGTAATGGAAGACATGCCAGATTCGTTCGTGCTGAGGGGTATTCTCTCCGGCCCTAGCAAAAGCTGCATCCTTCCAGCCAGGTGGCCAATCCAACTAGTAGGAGCAGGTAGAGAATTACTCCCAAGAGCCCTTTTTCCAGCTCTTCCCAAGGCATATGTATAATCAACGCTCCTTCCCAAGAGAGACTTATATGTGTGCCCCCTTTATCCGGGGTAATCAAGCATTGAAAATATTCAAATTTTCAGCAGTATAGCCTCGGAGGATGAATCTTATGTATTTGTGATTATTTATGTTTTCTTATGAATCCATTTGATAAAGGGGTAAGGTCAGAGACCCGTGCTCGTCGAGTATTTGAATTCGTTATGTTATGTCGATTATAAAATGGGATATGAGACTTCTTTTGTGATAAGAGTTGAGTCTTTTTGGTTAAGATTTTGAATAAATACGTATATGTATAAATATGAGTTGTTTTAGAAATGGCTTTGGTATGCAAAAACCAATTTTTGGTTCATAGTCTTTCTTTAATACATGTTTTGCTCAATATATATATATGTGTGTGTGTGTGTGTGTGTGTGTGTGTGGGTGGGTGGGTGTGCGTTAGTCCCCTCACTCAGTCGAGTTGTAGACTGATCCCTTTCTTTCCCCCCTCAGTTGTAGGTGCTAAGTTTGGTTCAAGTTAGGCGGCAGTCTTCTTTTGAGTCGTTTGAGTCGAGTCCTCTGCATTCCGCATCCTCATTACTTTTGTTTTAACATTTTGAAGTTATGTATAAGATTACAATATGATTCACATTTGATACTTGTATGATTTAAATTGCCCTTCCCGGGCCATGCCTTTACGTTTCAAAAGAGACATGCGAGCCTAAGTTTGCATGTGACGAGTATATTTTAAATTATGTTGGCTCGTGGCCATTTCATGTGTGTATGTTGATCTTGTGGTTCCATTTTCGATTTTTATTGTGCACTCTATTTCAGGGTCTAGACCGCCTAGCTTAGGTGAGTTTTTTTTTTCTTGTCACCCGTTCGCTATGACTTAGTGCGTGAGCCGAGTCTCCATTTTGTCAAACGTGTCGGGTTATAGTGTGGGAGTTGTAGTGCTCCTCTCTTGGGGTGCTACACCTATCCTGTGAGCTCCCTGGGAAAATCTCCCATATGCCAATGATCTCAGATAACCACTCCTCACCTTGATATCATCTCCCCCAAACCACTTAGGAGGGTTGTTGTTCCTAAACTCTCTATAAGCAGCTGAAATAGTACCCTCTGGTCCATCAACGGGAGGTGTCTGATACCTTTGGTTCTGCTGTAGCTGATTGAGAAGTGCCTGAACAATGTTCTCAGCATTCATAGGTGATGGTGGCGGTAGTTCTGGCTGATTCGGTGAAACCTCACAATCACGGCATCTAGGAGGCGTCCTGAAATCTAAAGATTCAAGCAAAATCGATACATGTGGATTAGTATGTGTTTATGAGTGCAAGTAGTAAAAGTAAACAAGTAGTCAATCAATCAAGTCACATAATCACATTGTCTAATGCCCCACACACTAGATAGACTCAAACGACTCAAGAGCTCAGTTTTGCAACCTAGAGCTCTGATACCACTTACGGATGTAGCACCTTAAACGGAGAGTACCACTACCCCCACATCATAATTCAAACTCGGTAATGAAATGGAAGATCCAAGCCCGAGTCCGAATCATAGCGAACAGGAAACCAACTCACACATTAGGCTAGGCGGAACTAACACAACACCACAATAAACTATAGTATGCGGAAGCAAGTAACAAAATATAAAGATCAGATAGCGGAAGAAATATCATAATATTCAACATCATAAATCATCAAATGCTACATAGGGCCAAATAACAAGTGCCACACAGGGCTAAGTATCTACGCCGCCTGACAAGGCTAATCATCTATGCCACACAGGGCAAAATATAAGTAAAGCATAATCCCAAAGTGCATAAAGCATAAGTTCATCATAAGAGAATGTATGTAGAATAAAATGCAACGAGACATGAACTAGACCGACCGGTGCGACCCAAAAGACTCACATCCACCTAACTCAAAGAAAAACCTGCAATTAAAAGATAAAACGACGGGTTAGTCAATTGACTGAGGGAGGGGGCTAACGCACACCCAGTATATATATATATATATATAGAGCATAGCATAGATCATAAGGGTGGACTCATGAACCAGGGATAAGGGTTGCATACCAAATCATTTCCAAGAACCCAAAATAGATATAAGTTTAGAAACCATTGTCATAAAAATCTCTATCCCGATTCATAATTTCCATACGTAACATATCATATGCTCGGCAAGTACGAGCTTCAAAACTTTACTCCTCATATCATAACAAATCATAAAGCATAAACATATCCATCCTCAACTTCGGTGATGAAAGAGTCTGCCAGCCCTAACCATCCAAACATACATACTCACAAGGGGTAGCGAGCCCACAAGTGTCCTCCCCGACTGTACACCGAAGGCTCAAGATATCATGCCTTCCCTATCTCCCTGAATCGCGCGAAGATATCTCAAATGAAACTACGCAAAGGTATAACCCCGACAGCCCTTGCCGTCCCGGGGGCTCCTTACCCATAGCTCCTTGTATCTACATACATACATACATATGCCAATATTTCATGGCCAACTCGATGTATAATCATAATATAACAAAATTTTCCTGAAAGGCTTACATATACCTTCATACAAACTTTTCAGAACAAAGGTGAATCACAAGGCCATAATCATATCATATCCAACACATACTTAATCATATATAAGATATACTCGCATGAAAAGGTAGAAAACATCATATTAAGGTCATAGGTAGCATAACTATACAAAATCCTAAACCTCACCTTGTGCTTGAAGAAGAGAGTGTGAAGGACAGACACTCTTAAGCCTTGAGCTCACCACCGGTATCACCCTCTATCACAAAACGTACAAAGCCCAAGCTTAGACTCTATATTAACTAATTAAGACACACAGAACATGAATGGTATGCATCATGGAATGATGTACACAATTAGTAGGTCACATAGCATAATTCATATATTCATTCAAATCATGTAATTAAATGAGATAGTAAGGTTTAGAGATGCAATTAAATTCATAACATAGTATAAGGCTCATAAAACAATTCAAACGGATCAAGTAAACACGTAAAAACCAAGTGCAAAGAGTAACAGGACCTCCAGAACGGCCATTCCCATGCATAACTAAGCATGGGAACGGTCATTCCCAGAAAACCCTCAGTGAACACGGGAATAGTCGATCCCAGCCCAAGGCCAAAATGAGAACGGTCGTTCCGGTTTTAGAACTGGTGCAGAACAGTTCAATTTGAATTTTCTTCGGGAAGAAGACAACCATGACCATCAATGGCCGATCCCACCACAATTAAACCACAAAAAATCCTCAAAAATTATATATATCAACACATAACTCATGCTTAGCACATAAATATCGATTAAGCAAGTTTAAGAAGGATTTTGGCCAAAAACTCATAACCCATTTTCATGAAATTCAAACTCCAACCACGGTGAAATCCATTCCTATTCAACTAACAACAAATTATCAGCAACTAAAACACATAAGAAGCATTTAGAACAGCAAGGCATGCTCAAAATCTCATTAATCCATCAAATAAACCATATTCTACAAGTTGGACACAAATCACCATTTTCACATGATTTCTTCATACAAGTTCATACAACCAATTTCATGCTCAAATCCAAGAGTAGGAAACAAATACACATCAAAGGAAATCCGTAACTTACCTCGGCTTGTGAAGAAATGAAGAAACGAGGGAGATATGAGCTCTAGAATGCAAAAATGGACCAAAACTTGGTCTCCTCTTGAAGTTTCTCCATGGTTGTCGCAATGAGGCTAATTTGGGGTTTGAAATGAAATAAGAAAGGGGATCTAGATTATAAGAGAGCTGATAGTTTCGGTTTTAGGTCAAGGGTCCAGTTTAAGTGACTGCCAGCTCAAGTGAATTATTTTATAAAGGGTTCAAGGCCCAAATGGCTTCCAAAATTTATGAAACAAATTCCATGAGACCTGAATCATCGAAACGAGCATAATGGTAGTGTCAGAACTCGAATTCGAATTTCCGAGCTCATATTGGTCTAAACGACCCAAAATCCACCAAACTTAAATTACGCCCAAAAGTGCAAATAGGCCCAAGTCCCATCTCAAATTCAACTCCAATAATTAAATTAAATTCATACAAATCATGAATCACATTAGTTTATTAAATTCCAAGTTTTCATGCAAGAATTCATATTTTACGATTTTCGCATTTTAGTCAATTAACTCACATAGTTCAACCAAAGTTGGAATTAAACACGTCAAAAGGAATTAAATTACATAAGTGCATAAAGTAAACACTCTCGTGACGTATACCTATTCGATTTATCGGACGGGGCGTCACATAATCACTTTTAATTATGAACTAATTTCATTCCCAAACTTTATGAATACCAAATATTTTCTTTAAAAATAAAAGAGAAATTTGGCATGCATGTTTATATTGGAATGTTATTTGTAAAGTACATGCATTAGAAATCACTAAAATTCAAAATATTTTTGAAATAATTCAGATGGATATTAATGTGAATTTAACGTGTTTGTTATAATTTTCAATTTCATTATAAAAATTTATTATTTTAAATGAACAAGTTTAAATCAACTCATGCCAAATATGCATAAAATGACGACATAGATATAAAGGGGAATTTCTAACTTTTTATTATACTTTATTGGAATGAATATACATGAAATATTTATTCCGATTTATACTTATAAATAAAATATAAATATTTATTAAATTATAAAAATACAAATTTAACCAACATTACAAATATATCACCACACTTTCAATATTATTACAATATACCACCCAATGATATAATTGGAATTTTTAAAAATAATATTGCTGACATCAGCAAAAGTTAACATTGTTATTAACAGTTGGGACAATTTATGAGAGAGAATATAATGTGAACCTCAAGGGATTTTGGTAATTTCTCAAACCTCAAGGGAAGTTCGTAATTTTCCCCATTTCTTAAAAAAAGCTATTGTACACATGCGAGGCACACTTATTGCATGTGCAAAATAAAATTTATCTAAGTAATTTTATATTTAAATAAACTGTCTTTTTATTGATTAAATTGAAATTGTGGAGATTTATTTTGAAATAGTATAGTAGTCAAACTTGCAACTGTACAAATTAGTATCTAAATTATTTGCGGAGGTATAACCAACGCCCTTAAAGTATGTCTTCACATCGGTAGTGGATCTTCTACTCCATTTTAAGGCATCGGATTTTATACTTCATATTAGTGCTTCATCTTATACTCCACTTACTGAATACATGATACATATAACATTATAGCAAAATTTTTAACCGATAGAATGATGATATTATTAATAAAAGGTAAAAAAGAAAAGACAAATTTTATATATTCAATAAATTTTCTTAAAAAAAAATCCTACTTTCCGTTGGAATTATTTTTTGATATTCAAAGTAAAAATATGAAATTGTTGTCACCTTTTCTATATTTTTATTTTTAAATTAAAAATATTAATATTAAATATATTTTAAATATTCACACTAAAAAATATTTTATAACTTAAAATAAAAATTTTAAAAAGGCGACACTATTTTAATATTAGATATATAAATTTTGCTTTTTCTTTTTAATATTAGATATATGAATGTTTTTTTTAATTATAATACCATAATTGTACAGGTTAAAAAATCTAATAAAATCTTACACGTATGCATTATTCAATAGGTGAAGTATAAGAGAGTCTCCGATGCACCGACACGCCGGAAAACGCCGCCGTGCAGTGTCGGACACATGTCGGACACGGACACGCCTCCGACACGTGTCCGACACGCGTAATCCGTGTCAGAAATTAAAAA
>JBBMKE010212315.1:3290-26600 GCA_037834125.1 Lippia alba | reverse complement strand
CCAAAATTGGTGTAGACAAAGAGAAATGATGTATATTCACTTATATACTTGCTTCTAAAATTGACTTTAATTCTACCAGTTGCAATAATTACAATGGAAAGATTATTTTATGTAATGAAATATATCAAAAATCAGGTTGAGAAATAGGATATACATCGAATGGTTGAATGATTGTTTGATTACATATATTAAAAATGATATATTTAACAATGTTTTCAATGATTTAATTATGCATCGTTTCCAAAATATGGGTAATCGACGTGGACATTTATGAGATACAAACTTATAAGAACTTTAAAAAAAATAGTTGAATTTAACTTGTTATTTTTTTTTAGTATTATACTTTAGTCGACCTCCGGAATAAAATTCCTGGCTTCGCCACTGCTTAAGCGCCACCCTCCACCTGCCCCTCCGTCTCCGATCTCTCCCTCTCTCTCACTAGTCTCTTCTTCCACTGTACTAAGGCCTAAGGGTCGCCGCTCGCTCTTTCCCCTTAGATCTGCTCATGCCTCCTCTGCCTATCTTCCTCAGTATCAAACTCATTCTTGCGTGTAAATATTTTTGTGGTAGCAAGGATTTTGGTGTGATGGTGGTGGATTTGGTGATCATGAGCGAATTTTGTGGTGGGGGTGGAGGTGGACTAGCAAGGATTTTGGTGTGATGGTGGATTTGATGGTCGTGAGCAAATTGGTGATGGAGGTGGAGTTACAGTTGCTGCCGGAAAACTTATTGTACCAAATTCGCTGAAACGGTAGAGTTGGTATACCATTTTTGCAATTTTCGCTGTAGGGTGGTTTCTGATGTGGCAGTAGGTTTTGCCACATAATTAAGAATCTTGCCACGTCAGATTACAGGTCAGATTTCTGGCAACTTTTATGGACTCCAACCAAAATTTACATTATTTTGCAACTTTTTTCAAATTGTGGGTTAAATTTATTGCCAGAAAAGATATTGTACCAAAACTATAAAATGACCGCAGTTGGTATACTATTTTTGCAATACTCCCCCATTTATTAAAACCACAAGACCTAAGTGATAACACGATGTATAATGCCTAATAGGGGTTTGCTATCGTAGTAATGTAATTTAATCTATTAGAGATAATTTTTTACCAAAACTAAAGTATTAGGAATTCCTTGTATAGTTTGTTTTTTTAGGAGTTGTAGAGTTTTTAACGAGGGCTCCATCTCATTTATTAACAACCAAAGAGAATGAGATACAAAGATGCATGATCCACAGAGAGTTTTAATACGGGGAGTTAATTACTTGACATAATCTGTAAATTTACTGATAATATTTGTAATTGGTCCTATTATCTATTTGTTATAAGATTTGCATTTTCTAGATAATGTTGTTTCCTGGGGTTTTCGTACAGTTGTCGATTCATATATATATATATATATATTGGTCAACTTTGTGTACGACTTTAACTTGGTTGCGGATGGCATATATATATATATATTGGTCAACTTTGTGTACGACTTTAACTTGGTTGCGGATGGCAGTGGGTAACACGCCTTTGATCCGTTGCCTAAAATGTAATTAATTGACAATATTCTTTCAATAATTTGATTTCTCGTGGCAATATTTATTTCCACGACGTAAGTGAGATATCAATTTTATATGGTACGTTTAGAAATAAATGCCCAGCTTAATGCGTTGTCCAGCTAAATAGTCAAATAGTCTATACGAAAGTATGAAAAACGAGATCACAACTAGAATATAGCTGTTAATTTTGGGACTGGAATTATAACTTTGAATCTGAATTCGATTAAATAATGATCAGAGGTTTTACGAGTTATGCAGATTAGAATTCCAAGTGTAAAGGATATTTTCCTCAATTAAATAAATAATCATAATAATAATAATAACAATAATATTGTTGTTGTTGTTGTTATAGACAAAAGGCAGTAGTGACAAGATTATTTTTATCAATATAAATCCCGTATCCATGTAGATCCATTATGCATGTATATGGATATAAATACAGTGATACGAATTTTATTTTATTTTTTTAATTTTTTATATGTATGAGTAGTGTCGGATATAATATCTGTACAAGTATTTAATATAACACGATATGATAAAATGATATTTTTAAAAGTGTTCGAGGAGAAATTATTGATCGCGATCAAATATATAGCAGAAAAGTCTGACATCCAACTCACCGTTGAGTGGTACACAACTCACAAATTCTGTTGTAGAAAACATATATTTTTTCAGTTAAACAATCAAATAAAATCAATGCGTTCAGGTATCAATAAATTATGAATAGATATGGTGTTTGAAATTCTGATATTGGTTATCAATTATCCAAATAATCCTGTGATCCTGTCCGATCCAGAATTAGTCAATATATTGTATTCTAGACAAATACCTAATATTCTCTTTAAGGTTTATTTATACTACTGTCAGCACTACTATATCAACAAAGAAAGATAAATAGAAACCATTTTATTTGTGAGTGTTTTTTTTCTTTTATTTATTTATTTGTTTTATTCATTTTTTTAAGTTTCTATTTATTTATTTGATCACTCAACAACGACCTATTAACTTCTATTTTCTCTCACTTGATTTCAATTCCTACTTTTTTAAATACAATTTATATCTTTTTTCCCTCATATCTTAAGATTATTTTATTAATATCATATTCTTTTATGTTATTTATTTTTTATCATAATTTAATAATTATAAAATATATATAATATAAAAATTAATTTTAATATATTTAAATAATAATATTTTTTTATTTTTACACACAAACGAACGTGCAAGAATTACTAATTAATCTATTAAGGGTTAATTTACTTGACTAATTTACCGTCTAATGGGATTAATTATTGAATTGTAAAAAATTGAGCTATATTACCAACTAAGCTTTTTTACCCTCACAACATAAATAGTATAACTTTTCATCTTGTATAGTTCACTAAATTACAAACCCATTATAATGTAGTAATTACCTTTTGTATCTTTAATCAAAAATTTCATGCACACAAACAAAAGAAAATAGATGGCAAAAGAGTCATTTGTTTTCCAACAAACCGAGCTATTTAGTAATTCGTTCCAAGAGTTGTTTAGATATTATGTGCATCCCTACTCTTTTCTAGGGTTTTGAATTTTGATTTTGCCACAAAACCTTATATGTAGTGAAGTAAACACTAAAAAACGAGATGTTAAATTAGGAATAATTAATCAACTCCTTCTCGATTAATAACAATTCTGACAGGGCCAAATACGAAGGTGTAAAAATTATGTAGTACGATAGGAAGAGAATATATGAAATATTTTTCTAAAAAATTTGAATAAGATATTAATAAATAAAATAGGTGCAATAGGCCCTTAATGCAGGTTGCAGACCTCTCCAAAGTTGAGCCTTCTAGTAAAATCAGTAGAATTGTCCTGGTCTTGCCGACAATCATATATTAGGTCCAATACAGACACCAAAATTAGAATGTTCCAATGCAATCACCTGTTTCGGATATGTAGTAATTTAAACAAGGGCATGTTTTTATTACAGACTTATAATACTGGTAAACATTAGTTTTTTTTTCTTTTTCTTTTTAAGATGAAATTGTCCCACCATGCAGCAACCAGGGACGGAGTTACATGGGGCGGGGGGTGGCGCCGGCCCCCCTAAATTTTAAAAAATTATATTTACCCCCCATATATTTTAGAAAAATTTCAGTTTTGTCCCTCTAATTTTAGATTTTCGCCCCCCTAATTATAAATTGTAGCCCTTTTATTTTAAAAAATTTTATTTCGCACCCCTCCTCGTAAATCCTGGCTACGTCCCTGGCAGCAACGGTGTTTACAAATCGACGACAATCGTTTTCCAAAATACAACGACAACTTCTTATAATAGTAGCACCATAAATCATAGAAACAACAAATTCTAAGTGTTGTTTTGCTCTTTATACCATAAATATTGATATATGTATGTGTTGAATGAATTAGATACCTAATGTGGGCGTCTATTTATAGTGGCGAGAAGTTGTGAGGCAGCTCCGCCCTAGCCCATGGGTCCGTTGGGGGCTGTGGTGGTGCACTGGTAGGATCGATGTCGCGTTTGACCGTGACGGTGATTGCGAATTTCTGGCCCAGTTTACGGTCGTTAGACCTTGGATTTATGAATTACCTGGGCCGAACAGTGATTACTCTGGTGCTGATCAGACTGTAAGTGTAGACATTTATGGGCTCCAAGCTTACTTCGTAAACCGCATTAGTGACATCGTCGAATATGACCGTTGATCAATCATCATCGTACATATAATTAAGCTAGTTGTATTGATCGATAAGAATCTCCTCAAAGGAATTGAGAAATTGAACTCAAAGAGTATATGGTGATAAACTGTTCTAGTTTGACACTGGAAATCCATTCATGAAATATATATGCTTCTCTGCTCCCGGCCTAGCATGATACTTACATTGTACAACTCGCTCAATAATGTTATGTGAATTCCATCCTGCCCCAAATCAGTTCCCGGGGCCGAGATGGGCTGGTGGACAGCCAAGGTGCGCCGCCAGGGGTGGTGACTGTAACCTCCAATTTCATATGCCTTCACCACAATGGTTAGCTAGATCTCGGGCATATGAAGAATAACCTTTCGCTGGCGGCGGAGAGTGAGATGTTGGCCGGGCTGGAAGTCCATACATTTATTGGGTGCTTACCATTGTTGCATTTGTCATAGTCGTTTACATCTACTTCATACACCGCACGAGTTGCGGCATAAAAATTGAACAATGTTATTCATCAACATGAAGTGGGTGAATGCCATGTTAATATGCTTTTTGGTTTAGCATAATTATACTATTTTCTTGCAAAGTTCAAAAAATTACAGAAATCATCCCTACATTCTCTAAGAACGGGCTTATTAGTATCTCCTATTTTAAATTTGTATTTTATCTAATAATTTGGGCAATCTCTATTTCTACACGTGATCCGGATATATAATTGAAATAGGAAATAAAACACAAACCAGCTAAAACCGGAGATCTAAGCCCTAAGAATGGGTCTATCAAATATTGATAAGCGTAAGGCCAAATAGTGTATTTATAAAATAAAAAGAAAGAAATAATCTATCTTTTATTATAAAAGAACAAGTTGTTTCTTACAAAATATGAATTGCCTAAAATACCCTCACAATAATTATATCAATAATTGTTAGTTACGGACAATTATGTAAATATATATTATAAATTATTAATTTAAAAGTACTTATTGACTTAAAATAAGATTCTTGGTAGAATATAATTAAAACTTCTCCAAAATAAAAAAGATATATAGTTCTACAACGATTATCATAGTATTAATATATTAGTCATTTGTATTCAAATTTTATAATATAAGTTGCTCATATTTAAATTTTAATACTAATTTGAAAAGTTATAATAAGAGATGTCTAATGAATTAAAAGATAATATATTGGTTCACTTTATAAATTTTAATAACATTGACAATTACATAAAACAAATTACTATTTAAATTCAATGAGTTATATAAGATAACTGTCGATAATTATAATTTCAATTATCTAAGTCCATAATTATAATTTTTAAATTCATAAAATCTCTTAAATTATAATCGTATCACAATTTTATAAATCTATCTAATTAATAAAATAATATAATTGAATATTTTACATCAATATTTTCAATAGACTAATACTAATATAATTATAATATCTAAATCTAACTAATTATATAATCTTCCTTTAGCTATACTGCATGGGCATTTCTAAAAATATTATTTTATCGTATCGTGCGTATCCAATATTTCTCACGTGGAGAATTCAAAAAAAAAAATTTGTTTTGTCAAATCCGTGTCGTGTCCGTGTTGCTATATCTGTGCATGTGAATCAAACTCACGTACTCTAACCCAAACAATACCACTATGAATAATTATAGGAGTTGGATATATTTATTTGGTACATCTTAAGGTCATAATGTTTTATGAATAATATTAACAACAATAAAATTTTCTTTCTATTTATTTGTCTCGACTTTACTCGATAAAAATCATAAATCATGAATTTTAAAAGCATCTAAACTATACTTGTGCACAAACACATTTATATATTTAATAAATTTATTACATGATATTGTCATCTTAACCAAACAAAAAAACGAACAAACCAAGAGTTATTAATTGTACTGCAAAATGACAAAAAGATATTTTCTGTGCCAAATATAAAATAATTTTTTGAGTGACTCTTTTATCACTATAAATAAAGTTAGATAAGCAAATCTTTCATAAAAACATAAGAACTATAATTCGTAAGGCCATTAATGGATATTAGAAAAATTCAATATCCATGCATCCAAATTTGTTTAAAAAGGATATTATTTGTATTAATTCAATAATAGGATGTTAAAGGCATCTAAACTAAACGTGTTCACACACACATTTGTATATTTAATGAATTTATTACATGATATTGTCATCTTAACAAAAAAAAAAGAGTTATTTATTGTATTAGTTACTTGAATTGCTACAAAATGATAAAAAGATGTTATGTGTGTCAAATATAAAATGATTCTTTGAGTGACCCTTTTATCACTATAAATAAAGTTAGATAAGCAAACCTTTCACATAAACATAAGTATTATAATTCGCAAGGCTATTAATGGATATTAGAAAAATTCGATATCCATGCATTCAAATTTATTTAAAAAGGATATTATCTGTATTAATTCAATTATAAACATACGAATTATAAATGGATAATTATATGGTAATCACACATCCTATCTGTTTTTACATCCGTTAGATATATCTGCTATCTGATTTATCTATAGTCCTTATCCAATAATATATATAATCATTTAATTTATACATTATATTAATCATTTAAAATTATAAAAATAATAATAAAAATAAACATATATTATAATATGAATAATAATAATAATAAATTTCATTAATAACAATGACGATATATTATAAATTATGAGTTAACGTTTGTATGGATTTAAAAGATTTAGAATTTTTTAAATTAATATTTTTATGTATTTAATATTTGATTGTGTTATGAAATTTAATCTATCATTTGTAGTTAAAACATGTAAACAAATTCATATTTGAATTCAGATGCGAATTTGAATATTCGATTATTTACTAATTGGTTTCCACACAATAACAGATAATTCGATATTCGGATAATATCAATCGGATTCGGATTCGGATACGGTTAATATATTTTTATTATTCATCGGACAACGGTTACAAATTCGAATTTGGATAACGAATATGTTGAATTGATTCATATTCAGATACTACATATCCACCATGTTTGTTATCCGTTTACACCCCCTAATAATTCGTTAACAACTCCGAATTATAATACTTGAATATTTCAGTTTTCAAGATCATCCAAACCTTTTCATTTTGCCACACATCATTAAGACAAGAGAAAAGAACTTTATTTTGGAACAAGATCAGGTTTCTCAGTTGATTTCTAGACTAAGTACCCTACGAAATTGGATTAGGGAATAGTCTGACGTAGTTACAACAGAGAAGATCGATTTCGGTTCTTCTTAATTAATCATTTAGATAACTCGATATAAATTATCAAAATTTTATAATGTTGTTGATTCATACAGTACCTAGATGGAAAGCATGAGGATGACAATATTGGCTATTGTGGGTACAAACAAAAATCTCATCTTTCGTTTGTTTATGTATAGTAACTACTCTTATTTTTAAAAACAATTAAAAGATAATATATTGATTCACTTTATAAATTTTAATAACATTTGGCAATTACATAAAATAAATTATTAATTGAGTAATATAAGATGGCAGGTCGTGCCACCCGTCGCGGGCGAGGTTCCGGCGACTTTCGCTGGCCAACTCCTACCCTACCCTACATTTTTCGACCACGCTGAGCATGATTCCGGTCTTGGTTTAGCGAGAAAATGACCGAAAATGGTGGTTCTGATGGGTTGCAGCAGTGGCGGAAGACCCCCCAACTTCGCAGACACTTTTGGATGGCTTCCGGCGACCTTCCTCAGATACGACCCCCCGGAGGTTGAAAGGAGACATCCCGGCGATTCAGTCCACGTCGAAGGTCTTTGGCCACATGGAGGCTCACGCACCGCTCAAAGGCGGCAGTGACGCGTGTTACAGTAACGCCACCATACGCCGCCCTCCGACGACTTTTTTTGACGGTTCAAGACAGTTCCCAAGGTTTTTCGACCCTCCGAGTACGTTTTCGGCATCAATTTGGGCATATAATGACCGGAGATGGAGGTTTCAGCAATAGTAGTGGCGGGTCAACACCGTTCAACCCTCCAACAACATTTTCTGGCGAACGCCAATTGGCTTTCGAAACTCTCATCACGGGATTAATATGCACAATGAACGTGTCCTAGTGTATTATATGAAATAATTTGAATTATTTTATCTTTCGATTTCTCTTATTTGCATTTATTGTGCACATGAACGTGTCCTAGTGTATTATATGGTTTTATTAAATTTCATAAGGTTCTAATTTGTATATAATTGATTTGAATTTGAACCATACGTACGTGAATGCATCTCTTAAGTATTTGGGTATTAGTTAATATGTCTAATTTGGCCACGACACCACCTTGGAAGCACAACATGGACACTTGTATATATCCATATGCATGTTGAACATTGCCGTGTGCTTTTGTGGTTCATTCTTGAGTCTGAGTCCTTTGTTTGTGTTCAGTTTGGTTCAGGTGCACCCGGGTGGTGACAAGTGGGTTGTGCAGGTTCCGGGGTGGACCGTTGGCTTTGTCTTCGGCTTTGTTTGGTACCAGATGAGGTTAGGATATAGTTATACACTAGTGCAACGTGCTCGCTTTGAATGTATACGGTTTATAAGCCTTATGTATATATGTAGATATGTGTGAAGTACGTATTTAGTGGGTTTTGTCATATGATTGGATTTGAAAGTAGGAAACGCTATGTATAAGCCTATGTATGCTTAGTTTGATTCTGATACATTTTGTGCGTCAAGTGTGTGAGTGTGGTATGTACGTACACTACGATAAGTACGATATGCATGTGTTGTATGTGTTTGTTGGTCTAACGAGCGTTGTGTGGAATTATATTTTGTGTGGGGCCCAGAAGATTGGTACGAAAAGAGTTCCTAGATGGCAGCGGGCCGTCGGGTATTCCTAAGTACGGTCTCCACTACAGTAAAGGATTAGCCCAGAGCCCACTAGGACGTAAGTGGGGGATGGAGTCCTCGGGAAGTGAGTGTCGCGAAACTCACGACCCATACTTATATGTATGGATGGTTAGGGTGTGCACAACCATTCCATCACCCGGATAAGGAGGTATGTGTGTTTGTTTCTATTTCAATTTACATTTTGTGATATGTTTAAGAAAAAAGAGTAGGTGGGTTTGAGGCTCATGCTCGTCGAGTCGCGTGTGTGTGCGAGTATAAGCTTGATTCGTGAAACGGGCGTGGATTCATAATTACCTAAAATTTGGTTATTTTGGCCTTCGGTCCAAATCTTCTCTATATATTTATTATCACGGGATAAATATTTTGGATTGCAAAAACCACATCCCGGTTCATGAATTTTAATTTACCTTATGTATTGTGCTCTATATACTTATGTACGCGTGCATATGTAGCCCCTCGCTCAGTCAGTGCGACCGACCCCTCCCCATTTATGTTTTTAGTTTGCAGGTTTAGCTTTGGAGTTCAAGCTAGATAGGTTTATGTCATGTCTGTTGAGTCCTTTTGTTTGAGTCTAGTTTTGTATTTTAAGTTATGTTATGTTCTGTTTCACATACATTTGAATTTATTCATTGAGTATTTATTAAGTTATTCATTTGGTAGCCATGACGGCTTGTATAATTATTTACTTTGCTTGTCGGGTTTGTTATATGCTTTAGATGTGGTCTGTGTGCCACGTAGGATTTAAATTGCCCTTGTCAGGTTTGCTTGCGTTGTTAAAGAGGCTTGTGAGCCCAAGTTTGCATGTGACTCGTGCGATTTAAATTATGTCGGCCCGTGGCCATTACTTATGAGTATGGTTGTATGTCGATCCTGATGCTTATGTTTGTGTTTGAAATTTTATTGCGCACTCTGTACAGGTTTTAAAATTTTTAGTCAGGGTCTACGTTCTGTCTAGCTTAGGTTGGATTTTTGTTTGTCACCCGTTCGCTGTGGCTTGGTACGTGTACGAATTTTTCATTTCGTTACACGTGTCGGGCTACAGTGCTGGGGATGTGGTACCTTTCGTTTGGGGTGCCATAGCAGAGGAGTGTCCATCGTCTTGTGCGGCGCGACCGCCTCGGCCGCCCTCTCCAACTCCAAATCTTTCTCTTCTTCGTCCATATCTCCCTGCAGAGTGCGAGCCGACTCATGATGACTTTATCTGCAAAAATAAATGAAAGGGTCAGCAAAAGTTCGAGCGAGAACATGACAACTGAAGAGTGCAATTGGCCCAATTCGAATTCGAGCTGCCACATGATGGGGTACCAGGATTAAATCTTTTACTCAAAACTCCGAGAGCTAAGCCAAAGTCGATTAGAACTTTCTCTTCAATCAGTTCCCTACAGTCGAACTTACCGAGTTCCAACATATCTCTAATAAAAGTGTTCGACCATAGAGGCATAGCGGTCGACAGAGTCGACGAGGGCCTCCAGCACCAAGATGGGTGATTCAAGCCAGACAATCCCTTCTCCCTTTCTACATACACAAACTATTTCTTCCAATGCGGCACGTTAGAAGAGGTCGGCGAAATCGTGAGCTTATGGTTATTCTTAAATGCCAATTGCACGAAGCCGTAACCCGATCCAGACTCCTCTCCAGTTATGATCACTTTGAATAACTCTTTGGCCACCCCGAGCTTCGACAGACCAAAGTATTTCATCAGCACACGAATACCATTAACCATAGCATGAGCATTGGGCATCAATTGAACCGGGCAAATGTTGAGGTGGTTATATATGTCGACCATATCGTCATCGATGGAGATTCGAAACACGGACTGGACCATTTTCCAGGTGACAGTTATGTAATTCTTGCGGGGATCGGTCAGACGTTGCCCAATTTTTGGTCGAATCACCCTAAACCCTTGGTGTTCGAAGTCTCCTCCAAAAAGCGTGTCCCTCAAATCCGCAAAGATTTTGGCCAAGATCTTGCAAGGGACTTCCCGAGGGCCTTTCTCTAAAACCTTAGTCGGCGATGTCGCGCCATAAGGGATAAAGATTCCTCCTTCTTCCTCGGCCTCTCTCGCTGATTCGACGTAGACGGCTCCGGCTTTCTCCTCCACTCCACTCGGGGATTCCGGCCTCAGAGACATACCAACGGGGTTAACTACGGTCACTGGCTTAGCGTATATGACCGGTCCAACAGGAGAGGTTGAGTGTCTATCCCGCGAATCAGTCGAGTTTCCTGTCACATCGATTTCCTTGTCAGACGCCTGCTTGGACTGCGTCGACTCTACCCTATCGGGACTCGAGGTGTTGTCGTCCGAACTGAGTTCTTGATCAAGATTATTTCTAGGTCGAGTTAAATCACTCGACGTCCACGAGCTAGATGAGTTTGAAGCAGATATCCCACTGCTCGAACAGTTGTGACTTCGATTTATCCCTCTTTTTCCTTGACATAATTGCCAAGGGTTTTTGTCGAGTACGAGTCAAGATGGGGCTCTTCTCACTCGCTCAGACGCTCTCGAAAATTAAAAAATATAATAAAAACAAAACGCAAAATTCAAAAGAGCCGAGTCAAGTGTACTTACCAAGTGTGTAAAGGAGAAACGTAGGTGATCAACCACGTAAACCACTCTAAACTCGTTGGATAGCTTGAACGTTTCGACCATGTTGTTCGACCTCTCTAATCTCTCTGATGCGTAAAGTGAAAGGTAGAAATGAGGCAGACAAGGGCCTTATATAGGATAACATTGGGCAGGAAAATCGAATACGAACCATCGCCACGATTACTCCGGGCCCCACCACGTCAGACCAAAAGACGACCTCCACGTGTCCCACAACGCTCACCTTTTCGGGGGCTAATGAAGAGGGCCAATCCGATTCGGCCACGTGTCCCAGACGTGGCCCCATGTAGGCCCGCCACGTGTAAGCTAAGGTCAAAGCGAGCCGATCGACACTGCCACCTCACCTCCAACAGGTCGAAGGAGCCGACGATCAGAGGCCGTGAGTCGAGCGTCGTTTGACTGGACCACGGTAAGATCGATCTGGCCGAGCAAGGGAAGCCCTACTCGATCCAAGACTGACCGCGCACTCGGGGGATCGAACTTTGTTCAATCTCAAGCATGGGGCCCTCTGGGTGTGACCAGCATTAAATGCTCCAAACCCTCCGTACCAAGTTGTTAGGTAGCATTAAAGGCACCTGCAACCAGTACAAGGATATCATTAACATCCTCTCAGGTGTAAATACACCCTCATACATGTTATTTCTTATGCACATTTATTGCGTTTAAGTTCGTTTACTCGATGTACCTACTACTCGAATACTGACTTGAGCGTCGGAGTACCAACATAGGGAAAAAACCCTCCTGTCCCTGTTCGGCCTTTAGTTCACGTTTACTTCCATCTTCCAGGTCAACCAACGTACGAGCATCCCCAATATATAAATTTTGAGTGATCCAGTCAGCTCCGCGTAGATCAAGTCAAAAAACGGATTTAGACACGACCAAGATATTTCCTACGCATAGGGTTAAATATCCGGGAAGTGAGATAAAATCCTTTATGAGACATGATTATAAAAGTTTTTATTAATTAGTTTGAACTTTAATTTAAATTTCATTAATAATACATTATATAGAATAAAATATAATTTATATGAATAAATTATTAGAAATATCTTATGTAAAATAAAATATAAATCGTATGAATAAGTTATTAAAAATAAAAATATATTATATACAAAAATAAAGTTTATTAATTATATACACAAATTATTAATACTAATTTTTTAATATAATGTAATTTTAGAAATATGTTTTAATATTACAGATACATTCCTGATTATTATATTTCTAACAAAACAAACCCTCACTTTTATGTATATTACAAAACAATCCCTGAGGGTATTTTGGTTATTTTATAAATAATAAAACAATATAAAGGGTATTTTTGAAATTACAGCGGTCAAATTGGACGGAAGCCTAACGGAGCGGAGGGACCTCAAACAGAATATAACGGACTGGGACAAACATGTAATTTTTCAAACTAGACATCCTGGTTTGTAATTTCGTCTATCGTGAAAATAGTTGAATATAATTTACCTTGATGATATATATCAATCAATCGGCTAAAAAATTTATCATACACATCACATAATTACTCACGTAACCTAACAAACCTACACAGTATAGAAATCATTATTCGATGAGCATGAAACATTACTCAAAATCTAAATACAATCATATACTCTGTAGAAATGTTCGAACTAAAAAAGAATGCATACAAATCAATGATAAGAAATATGACGCAATACGAATCACCCGATCGACGCCCGCGACATAGCATTATTGCTTAGTCCATGGGTTCGACTGGGGCGGGGGCAGAGCTACTGCTGTTGCCGCGCCAGACCGTGACGGTGATTGCGAATTTCTGGCCCATCCTACTCTTGTTAGACCTCGGATTTATGAAGTACCTCCGACCTGCGGTGGTTAGCTTGATGATGGTTGGACTGGAAGTATAGACATTTATGGGGTTGCCACTGTTGCAGCCTTATAGGCTTCTAGGCTTACTTCGTACACCGCATTAGTAACATCGTCATACTTGATCCCTGATCAATTATCAGAACTCAGAAGTCATTATCATAAATTAATGATTGAAATTAGGAAAAGAAAAAATATTTTGAAGTAAAAAAAATTAAAAAGAATTATTTTTATAATCTCGATGGTCAATTAATAAACTTATCATATACAAGTGATTCAAATATGATATGAAATATATTATTGAAACAGGAAATGTAATATCAATAAATTAAGAAATTGAGCGAAAAATGTATCCTGATTAATTACTTTACATTTATACCTCTTTTATTGTTTCCACCTTTTTGTTTAGTTAGAAACCTTTTTATAATATATTTTAATTTTCTTTTTAATATAATTCAAAATATGGTTAGTTAAATAAAGAAAAGAACTTTAAAAATAATGGGATTGAGCGAGTGAGAGGGAGAAAGAGAGATCAGACAGAAACGCAAGTAAGAAAGAGATGGAAAATATTAATTGACATTCCAAATTATAATACTTACGACTGAGAATAATTTTAATTCTCTCTCTAATTTTATTAAATAATATAGATCTGTATGAGAAGCCGACCCCTATTCCCAAATGTTTTTATATAGTTTTATGACTTTATCACAATTACAACACCCACATGGCCCCCACCCATGGCTTTGCATTTTTTATTTTAGTTACATATTTTATTTATAAATATTTCACTTATTATCAAACGTTATTATTACTGTTAGCTCATTCTAAACTATTCATTTCTTATCATAAATTTAGTACGTACCTTAGAAATAATAACGAAATATATATTAATATGATGAATTTAATTCCATCTATAATTAATTCATAGTAGCTTTTAATCTGTATATGGATATAGTACGTCAAATTACCATTACTGAGAGAGATTTCAAAAAACAAAAAATACTACTCCAAATCCGATTACAACATACCAAGTGTATCACCGGTAAATAATTTAAGTCCGGCTCCCAGAGACCATGCAATACTCTTTAAATCAATATTCCAGTTGTTGATGCCACTTAAAGCGTAGATCTGCAAATCCTCGGACTCGTCTTCGTCGTCTAGTGCTGGAATGAACGTGGGACAGATATAGTTTCTAGAGTCGGAGAAGGCGGTGGTGCGCCACCAAGGGTGGTGGCAATAACCTCCAACTTCATGCCTCGGTTGCAATTGTTAGACCTGGGGCAAATGAAGTACCTTTGGCCGATGGTGGAGAGTAAGACGTTGGTTTGGTTGGAAGTCCAAGCATTTATGGGGTTGCCATTGTCACAGTTTTTATAGTCATCTCCGTTCACTTCGTACACCGCATGACTGATGTTGTCGTAGTCGAACACTGTTATCAGATACCGATTAGTAAATGTAAGTGTTAGATGAATAAGAAGCCATGGTTGGGAAGAGTTTTCTATTGTATTCACTGAATAATATGAATTCTGACACTTGTACACGGTACACACATATATACATGGCATACAACAACCCTAAGCTAGAATTAAGGGAAGAAATACCTACACATATTTACGGAACTACACACTCCTAATACTTTGGTTTTCCTAATATCTTGGTTTTCCGTTATTCAACAGTAAGGTCAAATTAAACAGTGTATTTACGAAATAAATATGTCATCAAGATTCATTAATACATATATCAGGCAAAAAAATTTTGAAAAGTTTTTGTAACATCTCGAACCTTAAGGAAGTTGACTAAGCAAGAAGGTATGTCGATCTAATTACCTTTTTTTTTTTTTTCCGAATGTAACTATACAACTTACAAAATGTATCGCCGATAGTGAAATCTTGTCCAATAGCCCAGCTAGTATAATTGAGGCCAATGGTGCCATCGTCGCCTCCTACAATGTGCGCCGTGGCCGCGTAAGCTGCTGGAGAAATTAAGAGAAGAACCAGAAACGTAATTAGTTTGACCATTTTTTTGGCTTCTTTTTTCTCCATCGGATTCGTTGGTAAACTCAAATGTGCAGGTATGAAACTTATATAGACAATGAGTAATTGTAGTACTAGAATGACCAAGAGAGTTGACAAATTTATGTACTTCTTTAAATGACCAGAGTTATTTGGTTCTGATTTTATGATCTTTTTTTTTTCCTTATAATAATTCCATGAACTTAGTTATACTAGTAAAAATAATGTGCGTTGCACATTAAGTATACGATTTCTCTAAATATTTTAAACAATTAAATTATTAAAATGAAAATATAAACATTAATTTTTTAATTTTAAATATAGTGATAAGGTTTCAATTGAAATTTAATTTTTTTAATTGACACTCCCACATATATAAATAAAAAGTTCAAAGTTTTAAATTAACATTCTTATGATGTTTAAATAGTTCTAGATATAATTCTATCGTATGGTGTCGTATCATGTTCAGGTTGAATGCAGTGATAAATGTCTTTCACTTATTAAATTTAAAATTTAATTTATGTTGTGTCATATTTGTATTGATGCATCATAGACACCCACTCATATATATATATATATATATATATATATGTATATATATATATATAACATGAAAAATTAAATTATAATTTGTATTTTATTTTTATATGACTATAAATATTTAGTTTGATTAATAAAATCGTTCATGTTTTCTTTTGATTAAATGAGTTTTGTTTCTATTTTATTAGTTATCAATCATAATTTACATAATGGGAAAATTACATTTGACTACCCTGTATTTAGGTCTAATTACAATGCAGTCCATTATTTTTGAAAAATTAAATTTTAGTCCCTATAATTTTGTTTTATCTGAGGTCCCTTAACAGAATTTGTAAAAGTACATTTATGTCCCTGACGGTTTTATGAGTGTTACATTGAATATATGACCAAAATTACAAAATCATCCATGAAGCTTACAAAAATAACAAAACGATCCCTACAAAATATAATTTTGACAACAAATTAGGGGCATTTTGGGAACGACATAACGGAACCTTAGGGATCACAAATGGTTCTCAAACGTTAGGGACTAATTTGTAATTTTCTGAAAATTGTGGATTAGATTGTAATTAGACCTAAATGCAGGGTAGTCAGATGTAATTTTCCCTTTACATAATAATTATTTATAATAAATTTAATATTTTATAATAAGCATACAATGTTAATAATATTTGAACTAATTAAGTTTAAAATATGAAAACTATAACTTGTTTCAAGCTATCAAAATACAAATTTTTCCCATTGAACTAAAAAATCACAAATTCACTTGAATCCAATCGAAATAGTTGAATATGAAAAATTTTATTAAGTATCTTTATAAAAACTTTTTGACATTCATATATATGAAAATTTCAATATATATGCTGCAACGGAGCAAACATGCCAATGGCTTTTACTACAACCTCAGTCGTCCTCATTCCGAAAAAGGATAACCCTGCTCATTGGAGCGATTATCCCCTATTAGTCCTTGCAACGTTTCCAATAAAATCTTAACTAAAATCCTTAATAATAGACTTATTTCTCTTCTGCGTAGATTGATTTCTGATAATCAAAGTCGTTTCGTGCAGGGCAGGCTTATTGGAGACAACATCCTTCTAGCTCAAGAAATGATACATGCAATTGACAACAAAAGCAGGGTGAAAAACGTTATGCTCAAGCTTGACATGGCAAAGGCATACGACAGGTTAAGATGGGACTTCCTCTACTATACGCTGCGTGCTAAGGGATTTTCTGAAACTTGGATTAATTGGATTGAGAAGTGCATCTCGAGATGTTGGTTCTCAGTGCTGAAAAATGGTGAATCCTCGGGAATCTTCAAATCTACTAGAGGGATACGTCAAGGATATCCTTTATCACCATCACTTTTCGTTATCGCCTCAGATTATCTGGCCTGTGCCCTAAACAATTTCATGAGAGAACAACCTAGAGCGAGATTTCGAACCTCAACGGAGATGTATATCTCACATCTTGCCTATGCAGATGACACACTGATATTCACTAATAGCCGACTATTATCTCTTCAGGGAGTTAAAAACATCATTCAAAATTATGAGTTTTTGTCTGGCCAAAAAGTTAACTCTAATAAAAGTGTTTTTTTGGTAGGAAATGGTGACGCTAATGCTGCAACGGAGGTCAAGCGAGAACTCAAGTACAGCCAAGCAAGCTTACCAATCAAGTATTTAGGAGCGCCGTTATATCGAGGCAGGAGAAAAATCAGTTTGTATGATGAATTGATGGGGAGAATCAGAAATCGGATTAGTGGTTGGGAGAGTATGTACTTTTCTCATGGTTGAAGGTTACAACTAATCAAGTCAATCCTTTTAGCTCTCCCAACTCATTTATTTCAGATTATTGAGCCACCAAAAATGGTCATCAATAAAATCGAAATTCTGATAAATAAGTTTTTTTGGGGCTCAAGAGACGGGAAGAAAAAACTCCATTGGACCGCATGGAAACATTGTTGCTATCCAGTAGATGGAGGAGATTTAGGAACCAGATCCATTGTGGATATTGTACATGCATATACCTACAAGTTATGGTGGCATATGAGAACGAGTAATTCCATATGGGCAAGATATATGGAAAGTCGATATTGGAAAGACGTATACCCAAAGTTTGCACCGGTGGCAATTTACCACTCTTTTGTTTGGCAACGTATTTGCAAAATTCGGCAACATGTTGAGTCGGAGATGTACTGGATTATAGGGGAAGGTAACGTACATTTATGGGAGGATGCTTGGCTAAATGAGAATCCGATTACTTCTATTGATTTCAGTAAGGAGAAGGTTAAACATTTTCTCACTAATGGTGATTGGGACAAAGAAAAACTGCTACAGGTTATGAGAAATGATTTGGCAGAAGATATTGCAAAATAAATATTGTGAGAGAACAACAAGATAAGTGTGTTTGGAGATGTAGCAACGATGGAATGTTCTTATTGAGGTCTGCTTGGGACAAGCTTCGATGTAGACAAGAGAAATCAGAAATCCTAAGTGCGATCTGGTCTATTAATTTAACACAGACCATCATGGTGTTCTTTTGGAGACTTCTTCATGACTGGATTCCGGTCGATGAGAGGCTTCATCGCAAGGGACTTATTTTCCCTTCAAAGTATGTGTGTTGCAATGAGCAGGAAACTATCAACCACGTTTTCCTAAAGAATAATAAAGTTAAAGAAGTTTGGCACTATTTTGACTATTTGTTTAATGTGCAGGTTCCGAACATGGATGATATTCAGGTTCGAATCAAGGCGTGGATGCGATCTTTCCCGTTCAGCAAAAATGGACATGTGCGAGTTATAATACCCGTACTCACCCTTTGGTACTCTTCGGCGGAGCGGAACAAGAAAAAACACCAAGGACAGATCTTCTCGACGTATAATATTAAAAAACAAGTTCTGAAGCATTTAACCCAACTCCAAGAAATTGGAAAGCTTAAACCCGGCTGGTGGAAAGACGATGGGACTATTGCTAGGAAGCTTGGAATAATTTTTAAACCGCCCAAGCACCCGACCATGAGGATCATCAGGTGGATTAAACCACGCTTTAATCAAGTGAAAGTTAACACCGATGGTTCCTCCCTTGGTAATCCAGGACCTGTGGGAATAGGGGTGGTGATTCGAGATCATGATGGGAAGTTGATGGCAGCTTACTATGCGGGAATTGGAATTGCGTCTAATGTGCCTGTGGAAATGGCAGCTCTACTACAGGGTGTTAAAATGGCAATTTCAATCGGTGCGAACGAAATATGTGCTGAACTGGATGCAAGCGTTATACTGGACATGACCCGTAGAGGCACCACTGGTAATTGGAAACTTCAAAATTTACTTGTCCAATTTAAAAAGATCATTGCAAACTCTCAGATTTGATTGAGTCACATTTACTGAGAGAAAAACATGGTGGCAGACTTCCTAGCCAAACATGGAGCATCGGAACAGATTGCATGGTCGTTTCCAGAAGAGGATATATTAGCACAGCTCAAAGGATTAATCCGCATGGATCAATGGAAAATACCAAACTTAAGAATAAGATGATAACTAAGGCTGATGTGTTCACTCTGCTCAATAGAGCAATGGAAAAGATGAAGATTATAGGCAGTAGTCTCAAGTATAGCAACTATCTGGATATTCTTATTTACTGTAATCTTCAAATTTGTTGTTTTAATAATGACAATAGTAATGCGACCGGGCCTAGGAAGGTTTGTTTTTGTCTGCAGGCTGGGCTTCCTTTAAATCTTCGTTATGCTGAGAGCATAGCTCACGACAAATATCCATTTGGTAATCGGTCCAAAGAGCTCGGTACTTTGCTGCATGTGGATAGAGGTACGAGTAATATCTACAGTCTTGATCTTCTTTTCTTTAATCCTACTTGTGTTTGTTTTTCTACTAATGGGATTAGGCCTAGGAAGGTATAGTTTTGGTGGCACGCTAGGTCTTTTATGGATTCATGCATGGATATCAGAGCTGCCTACAAGTTTTCCTTTAATGGAATAGTGTGTTACTATATAATTGATGGTGACGTTTTGATGGATACAATCGCTTCGAACACCTACAACTTTTTTAATGGTCCCAAGGACACCATGAATACCGATGCGATCACTCATTATCTGATAGATTCATCTCTGAGAACTATCACCCCCCAGGACCCTGGGAGCCTCAGCATGTGGCCGATGCATGATCCTTTATATTTCATTGGTAACAGGAATCGATGGAACCTTGATAACATCATTCTATATACTCGCTGCTTTAAGCGCAAGTGCAATACTCCGATCAATAATGAGTTTGGCCTTGTTAGCCCCACCTTGTACGTTTTAGTGAGGGGCGGCTACTTTGCTATTTACATTCTTTTTGACAAATGGTTGTATGCTCTTTGTGCCTATTCTTGTGTTTGTTGCCTAATAAATGAGGTGAGGACCTCCTTCAAGACCTCACGTTCTCTTTGATCAGTTTCCTCCAAAAAAAATAAATAAATAAAAAAGAAAATAAACTTTGTTCCTCACAACAAAAAAAAAAAAAAGAAAATAAACTTTGGAGTTTGGTGATATTATAATATTTTAACAATTTTTTTTGGAAGAAACGGCACCTCGCCGTAGGGTTGTTAATGAGGCTCCCACCCCCTATATAAACCAACCAAAGCTAAGAAGGCTATACAAATGTTCATGATCCAAGGATCAATGAGACTCGCATTACAGAAATGACCCCTTAAAATATTATCAACTCTAAGGCCATTATTGATAACTAAAAAACAATAAGCATCTTGACTAATATGCCTATGTATGTCGTTGCTGCACCCCCAACAGCTAGCCTTAATATAAAGCATGTGAGACAGGCCTCTCTTGCCAAACTTTAAAGTGTTGGCGTCCTCAAGGCCATGCGAGTCTTTATTCGGTTGGCATCGGTCCATTTGCACAATAACACCGTCAATTACATAGTTGCACTCTGGCCTTAAATGTAAAACATTTAAAGGCCTTCTTGTATATCTCTTCATCACCCACCTGCACCACCAAATCTCGGCGAGGCCCGAATTAAGTGCATTATAAGTTCTAAAAAATATCTGCCAAGAGGGGTTCTCAAATATCCCAAATTTAGCATTAGCATGTCCAGTTATGAAAAAATTATCAACCATTGAAACAAATTTCTCATCTTTCCACGTCCAGGAGCAATAATTCTTAAACATAAAGGAATACATACCTATGGAAATACTGTCAGTCCAACCTCCTTGAAAGTCTCCTCCCCATTTGTCTCGATTCATCTTATCTAAAACGAAAAGCGGGAAGACCCCATTTATCTATTCTGGCCAAACCACTCAGCCTCTGTTCCATGGTTTGCTCTGGATACCTCCAGTCAGTTTGATGTTCCGCTGCTCTAGTGGCTAACCAATCCGCCGGTGCATTGCCTTCCCTATAGATATGAGAGATTTTGGCCTCCATATCTTTGGACAGGTTTTTAATTTCTGAGATATGCCTGTTTAAATCTACATCTCCCACATAACCTCTTTTAAGTATAAGGATGACCACTTCAGCATCAACTTCAATCCAGATTCTGTTACAGCCCATGTTCGCTGCTCTTCTAACGCCCTCCGCCACCGCCCTTAATTCCGCAGCAGTGTTTGTGGCATGCCCAATAGCTATGCTGAAAGCCTCTATCACGCAACCCGTATGGTCCCTGATGATCCCTCCTATGCCAGCAAGTCCCGGTTTCCCTCGTGATGCCCCATCCGTGTTAATCTTGAGCCATCCCCGGGGTGGGCATTTCCAATTTACAATAGTCACCTGTTTCAGCTTTTCCATTCCAGTTGAATGCCCATCTTTCTGGCTGTGATAATGTCGCCTTTCCACCAACTCCTAGTCATCCTCCTCATAACATGCATACGAGAAACATGAGTAAATATCTGTCTGAAAATGTTATAAACTGAAAAGACCTTACCTTCGAATTTACTCAAATTGCGTTCTTTCCAAATAAACCAAAGTATAAGGATAGGGATTACAATTCTTATATGCGAGATAGAAACATACGCTGACAAAGACGCCCAATGTTGGAGAATGATAGTTGGGGAATCTGTATCACAAAAATTCACTCTAAACATATCCCCAAAGAACTCCCATATCCTTCTAGCTTTGCTACCTGTTAAGAAAAGATGACCTCTAGTTTCGATGTCTTGATAGCATAAACACTTGGAAACTAAAGTTATCCCCTTTCTCTGAAGTCGGTCATCAACCGCCACCCAATCATTAATGAGCCTCCAAACGAAGATCAGAATAGTTGGAGTCAGTTTGGTTGCCCAGATCTTTCTTAAAAGATTCGACTTCTCTCTTTTGCTTCTACATAACTCCCACGCTCCTCGAACGCTGAAGTTACCCTCTTTGTTTCCTTCCCAAATTGGAAAATCCCTTGAAACAGACCTGATAGGACATTGTTTGATAACTAAAGCCATCGGGTGCCCCACTCTTTCTGCCAATTTATCCATGTTCCAAGTCCCCTCTCTTATGAATCAGCAACACTCTCCTCACTCGTTTTCGAGATATCCAGATTCAATGAGTTTCTTAAGGACTAATTTGATAACCACTTATCATGCCAAAAGGAAATTCTTCCTTCCCCAATTATCCAGGTTATATATCTCTCCGCTTGCGACCGGACTTTACAAAGTCTTCTCCAAACATGTGAATGTTTGTTGTTACATGCTGCATGGATCGGGTGCGCTTTGTTGCAGTATTTGCTGGCCATAAACCTAGCCCATAGCGAGTTTCCCGTACGAAATCTCCACCATAGCTTCCAGCTAAAGACCTCCACTATATCCTTGAGGCTTCTCACTCCGAGCCCTCCCTCATCTACCAAAAAATACGATTTCTCCCATTTTCCCCAGTGTATTTTCCTATTATTAGCTGTCGACCCCCAGAAAAACCATTCATTGAGACTTCCAAACCCCTCAAAATTCCTATAGGTGGGTCAACGATCTGTAAAGTATGCATTGGAACAGCATATAAAATCGACTTGATCAATTGAAGCCTCCCTCCATGAGAAAGGAAAGACCCCTCCCATCCTTCAATTTTTTCTTTGCATTTCCCCTGTAAACTTTCGAACAGCCTTGTTATTCTTCTTCCCTTGTATAATGGCGCACCCAGGTAAATGATGGGAAGTTCCCCT
>JBBMKE010211123.1:0-14802 GCA_037834125.1 Lippia alba | reverse complement strand
TTTACCGATTCTCTACTTGTGCTTGAGCATGAATTTGGTGGTTTGAACTTGATTGGGGATTTCATGGAATTTGGGGGTTTTTGGCCTAACTTGTCAATTTGATCTAATTGGTGAGTCTTCAAGCATGCTATGATGTTCTAATTGCTTCCTATATGCTGAGAATTTGAATTATGGTGCTAGGATTTCATGTTTTCATGTTTATGGTTTGAATTTCTTGATTTTGGGTTTGGGAGATTTTGGGTGAAAATCCTTGCAAAACCTTAGGGAATTGATGTTTATATGTCTAGCATGCCTTATATGTTCATATATATGTTTTGGGTGAAGTTTATGTGTTGTTTTTGTGGTTGGATTAATGGTGATTCCCGAAGGTATGCTCGAGAAGACAAGTTTCTGCACAGTTCTGGGCGTCGGAACGGCCCTTCCCGTTTTGGCCTTAAGGATGGAACGACCGTTCCCGCCCGGGACACGTCATCACCAAGAACAAAAATGGTTGTTCCCATCTCAGCGTGTGCTGAGAACGGCCGTTCCCAGTTCTGCGAAGGGTTGGCCTGGGTAGGGCCTTCCCATGCTACTCTATGCACAGGAAAGGCCGTTCCGGGGCCCCTGGGCACATTTTAACTTTGGTTATTTGTGTACTCGTGATCCGTTTGAGTTACTTTATGTCTTGCATGATCCGACATGAATTTGAATGCATTATTTGACCTTAATATTTCATTTAATTGCTTGGTTTGGTGATTTATGTGAAATTGTATTATGTGACCAACTTGTTCATATCATTCTCAAATCTCATCTCATTCATACTTTGCACGCCGTGCGTCTTTTGTGGTTCATATTGAGTCTCAGTTTGGTTTTGTCTATCTTGTTTTCAGAGTTTGAGGATCCGGGCGAGCCCGAGGTTTGAGTGTTTGACCCTACACACTCCAGACTCAACTCTCTTCGAGGTGAGGTTTAGGATTTGTATAACGGGACCTATGACCTTTATGTGCTGTTTTATAACTCCTGCATGCAAGTATAATATATTATACTCTACTATATGTCGATATGATATGATTATGATCTTGTGAACTATCCTTGGCTTTGGAAAATTATTATGAAGGTATATGTAAGCTTTTTGGGGAAAATCTGTTCTGTTCTGATTTTGTTAAGCGAGATCTGGCCATGAAATGTTGGCATCTGTTCTGTTCTGTTCTGATATGTCTGTGGATCCGAGGAGCTGCGAGTAATGGAGCCACTGGTATGGCAAGGGCCGTCAGTGTTCAACCATGTGCGTAGTTCCATTTGAGATACTTTCACGCGACCTGTGTTGTAGGGAAGGTGAGGTGTTCTTGAGCCTTCAACCCAAAGGATGGGGAGGACACTTGTGGGTTGGCTTCCCCTTGTGGGTCTGTTCTGTTCTGGATGGATTTTCGTCAACGTGAGACCCTGCCATCAACCGAAGGCGGAGGGATTGTTATTCTCATTTGTTATGTATTTCTGTTCTGTTATGAGGTGGTGATGGTTTGTAGCTCGTACTCGCCGAGCGGTGTGTTCTGTTATGTCTGGGAATTGTGAAACAAGATAGGATCTTTCTAAACTATTTGCGAACTTATATCTATTTTGGGTATTTTCCAACTATTTTGGTGTGCAAAACCCTAGCCCCGGATCATGAGTCCACCTTTCTGAATGTGTTGTGCTCTCTATATATATTTTGGGAGTGCGTTAGCCCCCTCACTCAGTCAGTTGACTAACACCTCCTATCGTTTGTTTTTTCAGTGACATGTCTTTACTTTTGAGCTAGGCGGATGAGTCTGCACTCACGGTCTTAGTTGGAGTCTGCATTTCTATCTGTTGCATTTACTTTCTGGACTTATGTACTTTACTTTCCGTCATTGGATATTACTGTTACTTTACTATTGTCTTACATCACTGTTGGCTCTGTGTGGCTTAGATGATTTGGCCCTGTGAGGCATAGGATTACTATTCGACTCTGTGGCATTTGTTGGTATGTTTGTTGTTATACTTCATTGATGGATTATGTTTACGCTTCGGCACTCTGTTTACTGTTTGGTATGTTGTTTTGTTTTCGCGCTCTGTTGTTTAGATCCGTCTAGCCTAGCATGTGTGTGTCTCTTACTTACTGTTTTTTGGATTCAGGCTTGGACTTTCATTCCATGACTGAGTTCGGACCTCAGTACGGGGGATGTGACATCTTACGCTCGGGTTGTTACATACAATATATTAAGCGAGACACCCATTTGGTGTCACAGACTCTTTTATTTTTTCTTTTTTTATATATTTTTTAACATAAATTCTAACCACGTTGACAGTTTTGTGCTGACAGTTTTCTGCTTAAACTTTACAGAACTCTCAAATTCTTTTCTTTTTTATTTATATTATCTTTAATTTTTTTCTCAATTTGATATTACTAAATTTATTCATCATAAAATTATAATTATATTAAAAATAATTATAAATTAAAAATTTTAATTTAATAATATTTTTGCACACACATTGTGTGTGTAGAGTTACTGGTATTATATTAAGCGTCAGGAGTAGATAGAAACCGTTTTGGTGTCTTCGACTTGAACTCTTTTCTTTTCTACCCCTAAACTCTTTTCTATTCTTTTTTCTGCGCGTGGACTCTTTTCTTTTCATTCTTTTTTTATTATTTTTTATCACTCTCTTAACGTTTATCTCTTTAACTTTTTTTTTCTTTTCTCCCACTTTACTCCTATTTTCTTTATTATATATTTCTTTTACTTTTTTATATTTTTTAATTTTAATTTTGTATTATCTTTTAAATTTATAATTATATTAAAAATCATGGCAAAACAATATTAATATAAGAATGCTAATTTAATATTTATTTAAATAATAATAGTTTTGTTATTTGCACACACATGGGGTGGGCATAAATTACTAGTACCAATAAACAACTAAGCTAAGTTGCTGGAAACATTGAAGGACTACACAAAGACATGAACTTTTTCCTCCTTCAACTATGATGTTTTTCTCTACAATGGCTCCACATACACTTGACTGATACATGATAAATTATGATTCAATCATATTAGGGTGCACTCTCAATCTAACTTCTCCTTCGTGCTTCTTGGTTTTTTTCCATTTTCTTTGCAAGCTCAGTAATAAAAAACTCCTTTAATTCCCCTTGTAAGAGGCCTCTTCTTTGGTATTCCTTACCTTTTGTTACCTACTTGAAGCTGATCAAACTTGAAATGACCTGTAGTAGAAGGCTGATCATTGTTGTTGTAAAGTGGAACATCCAAGATTTTAGATTCCTCTATACCATCTGACTGGAGCTATGCCTGTGGATCAAAAAGAAGTAAAATAGTTCTTAAATGTATTAAATTTATTACATTAAATATTTAAATATATTAAAATTTTAACACTTCAACAAAGTCATGGAAATGTTCAGCTTCATGATTCTCATTTAAGGAGTCAATTTAAACGGACATTCCTTAACAGCAGACCTAACATTAACATATAAGATCACAACTTTTGGTAAAGTGCAGTGTTCTTGTTTTTATAGCATAAGATGTTACACTTGTCGTGAATGTTTCTTTGTTTAAAAAAGTTTTTCCTATGTAGAGACTGGGTCATGGATGTTAGCCATATTAAAAAGAGGAAACGTTTGAGTGTCAACCTCATCGTCAGAAACCCTATGCATGTTCAAATCATTTGCCTCAGTGCCTGTTACTGGGTAGGGGGTCTTAGGGAGTAACGTTACAAGACTGTATTTCAAACTTTTCCTTATAATACAATTATCAAAATATTTTAATAAGCAGCGAAACACTTAGCTAGGTCAACTCTAATATATACATGTATTAATAACATAATTTAAATCATAAAGTAGATAAATAAAATATGACAATAAAAATATATAATTTATCATGCTTACTAACAATATAGCGATAAAATATTACCGTACACTGAAGATCACTATATATGTACGCCAATTATGGGGCACCTTTATTTTTCGTGAAATCGGCAAAGCTTCCCCATAATATCCCCTATATGACCTAGAAGTGTGGGCTTCGAGAATGTTTTTTAAAATACTAGGGAAAATATTTAATTTGAAAATCCAAGAAAATTCCCTAATTTTTTAATAATTGAGTGAGTTATATATAAATTATATAAATACCAAATTATATTAACCCTTAAATAAGGATTAATCAAGAAACAAGAGAGAAACTTATATAAACAGTGAAAGGTTGGAATTTTTCTAATGAAGAAAAAAAATGCAGCCAACCGCTATTTATAGCCCAAAGGTTGGAATTTTATCAAACATTTATAAACAGTGAAAGGTTGGAATTTTACCCAACATTTTTTTTCCCTTGTGATTTAGTTTGAGAGAATCATCACAAGCATAACATACATATTCATAGCATCCATCGAACATAAAATACAATGCACAACAGCTTACGGGCAATGCCCAACCTTCATACTTTTATTGCTCACTCAAAGTACAAAGGAACATCAGGCTGTACACAATTTCTCTCTACAAGTCAAGCTAAGCCTATAAAGCCAAAACCGTGCAATTCACATCCCATCCCACCCGTGACAGGAAGCTACCATATAGTCTAAGTAGCCAAAATAAAGTTATATCAAGAAAATTACCTAAGCCATAAACCCTTTATTCGAAACGCTTACATATACAGGGTTAATTACAAAAAGACATAGAATGTGACAAAGTTGTCAGTATTATTGTATTTTATTGCCTAAGTCCTTAGAGATTAATTGGTAGGGGGAAGAAGCCACTTGGAAGCTTCAATATAATCAAGAGTGAGGAACTTCTTGGCATCAGGTTCTGTCAGCTGCTTGACAAACCCTGCTCGCTTATCGGCGGCCGCTCCTGGTCCTTTATTGTTGTACTCAGCGAAATACACAGTGCTGCACCGAATTCGATAGAATTTGTAGTTAGGATCTTACTGTCTGAGAGGATTAATATCGTTAAATATGTTAACATTTCAAGAACGAAACAGTTTCAAAGTTGACTTAATTATTGAATACTTGAAAAAGCGTTCAGGATTTGCATGCATGAAGTCATTAAATATTTAAACATGTCTGACGAGGGGAAGAAGAGGAAGAGCATTTGCATGCATGGACTTACTTGTTGTGTTCCCCGTGGCCATTGGTGGACCATCCTTCGGGATGGACAGCGTTGCCCAAGTCACAATAGGCGTAGATGACTCGGCCGTAGGCGAACCACGACCTGGCAAGGAAAGCATGGGCGCCGTCGCCTGTCACTTTGCAGTGCGCGAATACATACCCACTCGGGTCATCAGCCTTTTCCCTTGAGTGCGCTGCGATCATTGCCATTCCGTCGCCTGGAATTACGTGAAGTTCTGTGTTCTGCACCAAATTAATAACACATGCATTATGATCAGCAGTGGCAGAGTCATGACTAGGGTTGAAATTAATGTAGGTGAAAACATGAAAATTTGGAATTTAAAGAAAATTTTTATTTTTTTCTTTTGAAATATAAGATATATATAATAAAAGTAAGAAAATCCCTCTGAATTTGTTTTTACCAATTTGCTGGCAAAGGTAAGACAAACTTAAAATTGACAAGTAAGATATATAAAAATTAATATATCATTTTAAGTGTATAAAATACAACAATTTTATAATTTATAGATAAGAATATAATTTAAGGAATTCATCATTTCATTTGTTGTCACTAGTTAAAATTTTTAATTATATTTTCGAATGATTAGAGATGAATCTAAGAAAGATATTGAGGACTTCCATAAATTGAAGATATTTCAAAAAAAGATTAATAAAAACTTTGTTTCAAATTAATTTGAAATGCAAGAAACTGTAAATAACTGTTCAATTGTTACCAAATAGATTGATTGTCCAAGGCCAAAGATGAAATCAACAGTTCCCTCAACATAGCAATCCTTGTAGAAATGTTTGCCTTTATCATCACAAAGCGTATCTTGAAACCCATGGAACTGACAGTTATAGAACGCCGCATTATCGCCGCCGATCCTCATCGCCACCGCTTGAGCTCCCACCATCTTCCCGTCCGGCCGTGGCGAAGAATTCTTTCGAAAACATCAATAAAAAAAAAATCAAGATTAATCATTTTAAATAATTGAATAAATAAATAATACATATGATGCAATTATATAGACACCACAATATTATTATCAAATGACACGGATATATATAGGGATAGGAGCAATTTTCTAAATGAGAAATACCGTTTTCGCAAAATTATATTTTCGGAAATGTTAGCTGCATGCATAAGTGAATAACATTAACACTCACCACAACTTTCAAATTAATAGCCGTGAAATAGTTCGCCTCAACAATGAGTGTTGCACTGTCCATGGTCCCGAACTTTGCCGCATCGCCGTTGTAGACCAACACGGGCACGTTATTGGGGTCTCCCCGGAATGTGATGAACGGCTTAGTTCGGTCGATCTTGATCTTCTCCGTGTAGTTTCCGGGCCCAATCGCGATCACGACCCGGTTCTTGTTGTTCTCCGGCACGCTCTTAACCGCGTCGGCAATTGTCTTGAACTCGCCGCTCCCGTCGGCCTTGACATTGATCACCTTGGCTGCGCCCTCGGCGGTGGTCACGTCCGGCAGCAGGGACGCCTTGCGCGCATCGAAGCTGCCGATGTTTTTCTGGAACCAGGCGTTTACCTGGGCGGGGTCGGCGGGGATGGGTTCGGATTGGGAGAGGACGGTGGTGGGGAGGGAGAGGAGGATGGTCGCGAGGACCGTGGCTAGGGCGATGTGGGATACTTTGGTATCCATTTTTTGTTTTTTGTGTGTGTTTTTTTCTTTCTTTCTTTTTTTTTTCTGTTGTGGATGAAGTGAGTTTGTTGTTGTGTTTGGGGAGAAGGTCGGAGGGGTATTTATTTGGATTTTTGGGAGTGTGTTGAGGGAAAACATGGGATGGAGAGAAGTTCCAGTGTGGAATGAAGGAGTGTTCTAATTATAGGAATTTTTCCTTCTATTTTCTATGGGGTGATGGATGTTTTATACATATTCTATTCCAATTGACTTATTCATTTTGGGCATATATATTCGATAACTAAGCCTAAACGGTGTACTTAGTGGTTCATTCATATACCCTCTTAATAAGAAATTTCATTTCAAATTTATAGATACATAATTATCATAACTAATAAACTCTTAACATGAAGTGGCAAGGTGCACGTCTTCACTCTAACTTCCCCCTTCTCTAACTTCCATCTAGGGTTCTCCAATGGCGGCGCCGCCACCTGTGGCGGAACACAGACAACCTCAAGCCCCCCTCGGACCACCAGGGGGGGGGGGGCAAACGGCAATCCCCAGACTACTGTGAGATCGTATGCGAGTGCTCTCTCTACTGGGAAGAAATCTTTCAACACAAACCCTAACCCTAATCGACATCTGAACAATGAGGTAAGGTGCACGTCTTCTCCTGCTCAGATTACTCACGAAAATTTGGAACAATGACGGAGAGAAACGGACTGACACATATTCAGTTCTCACACAACGAAATCAGCAGGTTATCCCAACCTTTCAAACATACTCTGGTAGGTAAGTTCTCGCATAGATATCCGTCCATGTCACGTTTGCATGAACTATTCCTGGAATTCGAATTATCCTATGAGTTCAAACTTGGTTTGCTTAATACGAAACACGTGTTGATTCATCTAAATAACGATGAGGATTTCATCAAACTCTGGCTTCGAAAATTTTTAATGTTTGATGAATTTCCTGTGCATGTGTTCAAATGGACCCCAACTTTTAACCCAAATATAGAATCATCTGTTGTTCCTATGTGGGTGCGTTTTCCAGGTTTAAGGACTCAGTTCATTCACGAAGACGCCATTTTTGATGTTGCTAGGGTAATCAGAGAACCTCTGTGTTATGATGATGGAACTCATGATGCAAACAGGCCTGAGTTTGCTCGAGTATGCGTGGAACTTGATTCGTTGAAACCTTTAAAGCATCAGATTACTTTGGGCTATGAGGGCGGCATCCAATTTCAAGAGATCATATACGAACGTCTACCGACATATTGTGTGAAGTGCCACCCGTTTGGACATAAGAAGAGTGAATGTTATGCGGACGAGAACACTGATCAGAATGGCAAACAACCAGATTTGCGCAACATTATTCAGGAGAAAAGAGGATCCAAGAAAATTGCACAGACAGAAACAACAATAAATGAGAAGCAACAACATGTTAAAATAGCAAAAAAGAAAGTAAAAAATAAACACCAGGAGAGAGTTTGGATGGAGAAAAAGGGCAACTCAAGCCTAGAAGAAGAAGAACAATCGAAAGCTTCACAAAGTGATGCAATAAAGTCGATGGGGAAACGGCATGAAGACATAGATCCCAACGCCAGTAGCAGTGATGGAACTCCAGATCAGGGGAGAAATGATAGTTTCGGTTCGAAAGAATAGATTAATGAGAAAAGTACTCCCATCCCAATAGACTCCATCCAAATTGTCTTACCATCGGTGAGTACACAGGAGATAGAGCCTAATACAAAAGGCCACAATGAGAGACCTGATGAAGAGGATGACAAAAAATCTACAAATGCAGAAAAGAGTGATGAGAATTCCATTGCCTCCGATGATGATGATCCGACCACTCAGAAGGAACAAGCTCAGTTTCGAAGATCACACTCATTGGATAATTTGGAACAGAATGATGGATTCACAGAGGTTATAGGAAAAAAGAAAAAGAAGAAAAGAGCTCCAGCCACTACAGCCCCTAAAAGAATGACCACAAGGTCGTTGGGCTCCATGAACGTTTCATCATGAATATTAGAGGCCTGATATGGAATATTAGGGGGATACGTAACCCAGGCCGACAGCGTATCCTCAACGACTACCGCACACTACAAAAAAATACCTGAATTCCGACGGGAAATTCCAATGGGCAAAACCCGTCGGAATCCCGTTGGAATTTCCAATGGAATTCCAATAGAATACGGATGGCCACCTTACGGATGAAGGAACAGACATTGCGACGGGATATCCATTGCAATCCCGTCAGAATACCATTGCAATTTTGGCGGTATTTTGTGAATATTGCGCCAAAATGTTCCGTTGGACAGCTGTTGGAATTTTGTGGGATATCCGTCTGAAATTTGGCCACAATTTTGCGCCAAAATAAACCAACGGACATGCTGTCGGGACGCCGTCGGAGTTTCCGTCTGAAATTTTGATTGGAAGTTTAGCGATAGAATTCCAATGACGTCTTTGCCGTTGGAAGAATGTTGTTGATCTAGAGTCGTTTCCAATAGATCAGTTCCGTTGTTGTCCCGTCGGAACTTTTGTGTTTGGAATATTCCAACGGAATTCCGACGGCTGCCTCCAGTTGGTTTTTTCCTTGTATACACTTTTAATTCGGTGACGGGTATGTGTCCGTTGGAACTCCATTGCCTTTTTTATTTACACGATTTGCAACGGGAGACCGATGGAATTTCCCCGTCGGAAATTCTTTAATTAAAAAGTACTTCTTGTTTTCTTCTAAGTTCAAAAAGGCGTATGAAATCCAGAGAACCCGCGCCTTGTCTGAAAGTACTTCTTGCTTTCTTTAATTAAAAAGTAATTCTTGCTTTTCGAACAGATCTAAATTGGGGAGAAGGTTTTCTGGCCAATTTTTGGGAAAACGTGTAATGTGTAATGATTTGGGGATGTCTGAAAATACTTGATTTTGTCTTTTGAAGATTAATCGGCCGAGAAGAGTGCCCTTAGGCTAAGCGGGTTGAAAGCTAACAACAGGTATGTTTGCTGAGAATTTTGTGTTTGTTTTACCTCATTAAATCAGTGGTTTAGGGCTGCAGTTGTGGATGTCGAAATTCTAACCGATTTGAAGTATAAAAAAATTATGGTTTAAGCTAAGATTTGTAAAGAATGGGTGTTCACATTTTGGGTGTGTTTTACTTCATCTCTTTTGTCGAAATTGTTTGTGTGGTTTAGTTTTGTAAAATGGTGAAAAGTTGTGAATTCAATTCTTTATTTGAAGCTGAGAAACCTTTTTGCTTAAATTATTTAATGTGTACCAGTTGTTCTTCTAATACCCTTTTGCTAAAATTTGATGTTGCTGCAAGAAAGACTGAGCTTCGTTTTAAGAGGTGCTAATTTGTTGAAATTAGAGGCTGAAAATGGAACTACCTTTAGCCCTGGTGTATGCTCAAGTTATGATTATCTAATTTCAATGTTTTCTTGGTTTTTGCTGTGTAAATTGTTAGAACACTGTTTTAGATGGAACTATCTTTAGCCGCGGTGTATTATTTCATTGTTAGTATGTTCTTGCTTACATGTTTAATAGAAAGAATAGCACTTATCAATATAATTAGTTTAATGATGAAAATGTGATGGAATTACAGACTTAGTCTGTTATGCTTTTTGACCTTTTAAATTTCTAAGTTTGAATAAATATTGACTGAAACTTTGTTGCAGATCTAATTGTACATTTGACTGGCTTAATTTTCGGTGATCAAAACAACACTCACAAAGTCAAATGCAAGGTAACATTTGAAGTACACACCTGATGAGGTTTTCTTAATCGAACTTAAATAATGAATTTGTTATGTAATGTGTTGTTCTCACAGTTATGTTGTAATGTGCCTAAACTTACGCCATAATACGTTTAATGTTCGGCTGTCATATGCTTAATGTTGTGTTGTAATATCACTACAAAAAAACAGGCGATTTCAGACGAACTTTTCAGACGAAAATTTGGGCCTTTTCGTCTGAAAAATTCAATTTCTGACCAACTTCAGACGAACTCAAGTTCGTCTGCGAAACCCTCATTGCAGAAAATTTCAGACGAAGAAAACTCAGACGAACAAAATTTCAGACGACGTTCAGACGAAAAATCATCTCGACCGAAATCGAAAATTTTCAGACGAACTTTTTCTCCGACGAAATTGCGACAAAATTACAGACGAAATATGTAGACCAAAATTTCCTCGTCTAATTTTCCGACGAAATTGCGACAAAGAGATTTCGTCTGACATTATTTTCAGACAAAATTTCAGACGACATTTCCGACGAAACCAAATAAATAAATAATTTTATGTTGTATTTCAGACGAAATTTCAGACGAAATCTCAGACGAACTCAATATTTTTATTTTTTAAACTTATATTTCAGACGAACTTTTCAGACGAACTTCAGACGAAAATTAAAAATATTTTAAAAATTCTATTTTATTTTCAGACCTAAAACGTCTCAAATTTCCTCGCAATTTTTGTCGGAATTTTAATGTTATAATTTATTTTTTTTAATTTTCAACCTGTTTTTTCAGTAATTATATACCCCAAAAGAAATGCGACAATTATGTAATACACGGACAATAAATTAGAAATTCAACCATGTCCATAAATTCAACAATATTGTTACGACAAATATAACAATATGAAATTCGATAAAATCTACAATGTATTCATGTACTATTAACTAAATTCATATTTTGCAAAAATTACTTGCAATACACCAGCACTGAATATGAAGCGAACTTCTCTCTCCCGGTTGAAAATTTACCTAGTGTTGCAACATTGTCATTAAGCCATTTGAGTTGCCCTATCTGTCAACAAAAACATTTAAGCGACAAAGGTTATTTGATGAGTAAGGAATTTAACTTTAACGACAAAAAGCTGCATGAACATATAAGATAATGCATCAAAACGATCATATGAATCCCGCAGTACAAATTTCATATGACATTCTAAAGGAAGCAAATGAGTCCAACGTGTACACTTAAGCTCTATAGTTATTACAGAATCACCCAATTTAGCTAATACATCCTAAATGCAGTACCATAAACACCAATCATCTTAAATAAATCCATGCAGTACCATAGCTAATACATCTTAAATAAAAGCATGCAGTACTATAGCTGATCATCTTAAATAAATGCATTCACAACATCTTAAATAAAAGCATGCAGTACCATAGCTGATCGTCTTAAATAAATGCATCCACAACAGCCCCCAACACTACCAACACCTTATCCATGTTCTTTATAAAGATTTGGGTGGTCCAAATTATTAACTACATAACTATGCAATACTATTATCTGTAACATATAACAACCACCATAAATATATATATATATCCTATTATTCAATTTGTGATATAGTTTTCTCCCATAAACAGTGACGGAGCCAGAAAATATATTTAGGGGGGTTGACCAAAGTATAATTTATCTCAATTATTATTACTTTAATATATTGACCCTCATTAATATTAATTTTAATTTTATTGAGGGGGTCAATAATAAAAAACACAGAAAAATAACATACACAATACAAAAAAATATATATTTATATACATAATAAAAAAAAATTGAGGGGGATCAATTGCACCCCCTCAACTCAATGTGGCTACGCCACTGCCCATAAATTATATTTGCAATGCCCATCATTTATCATTACCATAGTTTATACATATATCCTCGTGATATAAGCTTCATGCCTTAAATACAAATGGAACTAATCAGAATCAGTTCGACATTAGCTCCTATAGAAAAAAATCAATACAGTATCTACAAATAGCTATACTTGAAGGTAAGAGCACCAAAAGAAACATGCCTTTTTTTTCCCATAATTCTGTAAGTTAAAGAGTAAAATCACCTAACTTCATTCAAATCAAAGAAACAAGAAAAGAAAAGAAATGAGAAGCTATTGATCTCCTCTCATCCTCCTATTTTCAGAGTCGTCTTTGTCAAGCACGACGACATCATTGTTAGGATCAATCGCTTCAGCTTTCCTTTTACCTTTTGTGGTATTAATAACTTAAATACATGAAGTTGAACACCAAAATAAGAGTTCCTCAACATAACTTAAACACACAATAATACCTGCCTAGTCATTTGAGTGATGCTGGACATCGAGATTCGGATTACGTTGTTGTGAAACATAGCAGCCATCTCTGTTATGGCGGATAAAATCTGTTCTTGTTGTTGGGGTAACCCAGCCTCCTGCTCCTGGATTTTGTTGCCGTAACGCAGCTTGTTCTTCAAGCAATTGTTGTTGTCTTCTCAGCTTGTTCTTCAAGCCACAAACATACATCTATAGTATTCGAACGTAATATTCCAAACCTTAGGGGGGTTAATTGTATTTACATCAAACCTTAAAACAAGGAGCTTTAATCATCCGGCCTGAATGCAACCATTTAACATCCACCACAAATATTACACAGCATACCAAATAAAGTTAACTTTTCCTTATCCAGTAACCCAAATAAAAATAGGCTCAGGATTATAGAGGAAATTTGAAATTTCTAACCTCTTCAGACCCTTCTCTTTAGAATTCCTGTGGATGGAAATTAACAATGATGATTAGTACATTATTCATTAGTTAGTCTCTCTCAATGAGGCCTGCAAACTCTTAAACAGTAAACAAAAATAGAGCATTTTATCTTATTTTCAGCATTTTCCTTATATGTATACAGGTGGTTACAGAATTTCAGACTTACCCTAAAACAATGTCTTAGTTCTCTGAGATATGAGATGTAACAATTCATAGGCTAATAAATGACATAGAATTTACATCAAGTATTGCCACACTAACTCTACCCAGCCAACAATTCAAACCAGAAAACACATAAAACTCAAACAATGAATGGAGGCACAACAAAGGTCAGAATATTCTCCGCAATGTATTTTCATCTCCAAACAACACTCAGGTCCATAAGGAATAGCAGCAACTGCAAATAAGACTTCCCCAAATCCCACATTACCAATCGCCATATAAAATAACCAAGAACAAAACTTTCCTACAATCAGCCACCACCATTTCCACCACCATTTCCACCACTAACTTCCAACATTTCAATACCATATATATATATGTAAAAAGCACAAAACTTCAAGATTCTTTAATTTTTATAAACAATTTGCAAGAAACTGAATGGATAAGTACCATACAAACAAACAATAACAACAATTGCTAGAACTAAAGTACTTTTCAGACAGGGCAATATCAGAATCAGATAGATAAAAAAGAATCAAATTTGCTCAATAACCCTTTGAACTCTCAGTAATTTCATTTCAAATGGGAGGAGAAGTGTACCTGTACAACCACCGATATGCTTTCCCCCTGTCATGAGAAAAGGATCTTAGTTCCTCTCTAAATACTAAATACTAAATGCAGATTAAAGCAGATATTGCAACTCTTGGACAAAATAATGAGTCTGGTAGGCATGGTTCATTTATTGCAACTCTTGGACAAAAAAGTGAGCTTCATAGTCTGGGATGTGGGAGGACAATATAAGGTATGCATTATTAATCTGACTTCATTTAAATTTACGTGTCAGGTAAAGAAAACAATTGTTCACAAATGCTTTCAGTTTTCAATCAAATAAATGCAATTTCTCTTTCTGTTAACATACAATCCAACAGGCAAGTATGCATATAAATCCAACTTCTATTTTTGTTAATAAACACACCAGGCAAGTATGCAAATATCAACATCAATTAAACATTACATGTGGTTAGTCTATATCATAAGTATTCTGGAATACTTACTCTGATTATCAGTAAAGAGAGAACTTCCCCTGCTTTTCAGCTTTTCACTTCTAGCTCTTTTTCTGTTCTGTCTAGCAACCAAGATGTCGTACTCTACGCAGCAGATCAGTAATAATCTCAGCAACTCCAAAACAAGACCAAATATAAAGCCTTAAAATATAAAGTTGGGATCTTTAACCGACAAGATGCCTAAAATGCCTTAATGTTTGGAGGTCACTAAATTATATAAAGCTGGGATCTTTAAAGAAAACAACTTTTGTTCATACACAAAAAATATAAAGAACCTCATTTCAGGCTTACACAAATGGT
>JBBMKE010210691.1:0-14809 GCA_037834125.1 Lippia alba | reverse complement strand
TTCTAAGGTTTCAGGGGAATGTGTGGAAGTTTAGGCTCGGTGAATGAATAGTGATATAGATCTCATAACAAAATTTTGAGAGAAATTGGAATGTAAAGGCACGTAATTCACATAAAGGTCATTGTATTATGAATGGAGGTTATAACTATGTTCTTCTAATCTCATTTCTACTAGGCCCCTAAAACCCGGGGTGTTACAGAGAGGTCGGAGAAGTCGAAATAGTCGAGCTACCCAACCCGCAGCAGTTTAGCGATTTAGGAGATCGGATTTTTCGGGTGGCTTCTGCAACTTTGGTAAGTCCTACTTACTCGGTCCTTTCGATTCTTTATTTTCGTTATTTTATTTTATTATTTCGTGAGAGCGTGTGAGCAAGTGAGTAGTACCCCATCTCGGCTTGTGCTCGACCATCCCCTGACACATCCCTTGGCCATTATTTCAAGTACGAAAAGGGATAAGTCAGAGTCACAATTTGCTCAAGCAGTGGGATGTCTGCTTCGAACTCATCGAGCTCGTGGACGTTGAGTGATGCTAAGCGTCCTAGGAAGAGTCCTGAACAGAAACTCAGCGACTCTAGTTCAGATTTGGGTTCTTCAAGTTCTGGGGGAGTGGGATTGACTCAATCGAGGCAGGCACCAGACGAAATGGTGAACGTGACTGGGAACTCGGACGATTCGAGAGACAAACATTCTACATCCCCTGTTGGGCCAGTCTTGCGGGCCGAACCTGTATCTGCGTTTCACCCTATAGGGATGTCCTTAGGACCGGAGAGGCCGATCAATAAAGAGGGAGAGGAGGCCGAAGAGGAGGCCAAACCGTCCACCTCGAATCAACAGGATATCGGGGAAGTAGTAGGAGGAATATACATCCCTCCTGGCGCGAAGTCCCCACTCGGTGCGTTAGAGAATGATCCTTGGGAGGAGGTTCCTTGCAAAATCAAGACTAAAATTTTTGCCAATTTAAGGGATTTACTTTTTGGCAGGGATGTCAATCATCTTGCTTATCGGGTTATTCGACCAAAGCTAGGACAGCGACTGACCGACCCGCCCCCAAATTACATAATAGTAATTTGGAAGATGGTGCAAAATGGGTTTCGAATTCCAATCAAGGATGACATGGTTGAGCTGTTCAACCATTTGAATGTACATCTGCCCGGTCTAACTGATGCCGAACGCCCACGCTATGATCAATGGGGTTCGAGTTTTAATGAAGTACTTCGGGTTGCCCATGGTCGGTCTAGCCGACGATCTATTTAGGGCTAGCGTGACCGGCGAAGAATCCGGGTCGGGTTATGGCTTCGTACAGCTGGTCTTCGAAAACAAGCGGAAGCTCACGACTTCGCCGACTTTCTCCAACGGGCCAGACTGAAAGAAGCAATTTGTGTTCGTTGAGAGCCCGACCGGGTGGCCCGGGCTTAAACGCACTTCTTGGTGCTGGAGGTCTTCGTCAACTCTTCCGCAAGGGATGCCTCGTTGGTCAAACACTTTCATCCGTGACATTCGAGGAGTTGGAATGTTCGACTGTAAGAAATTAACAGAAGAGAGAGTTTTGGACGACTTTGGACTGGCTCCCGGGGTCCCTAGCATGAGATTTAAGCCCGGTACAACATGATAGCTCGAAAATCATTAAACCACAATAATAAGCCTTCCTTTTGACAAAGTTTCTGCTCGATTCTCTCTAATCAAATCTAATCCATTTTCCTTCCTCTTGCAGATTGAATAATCATGTCTCGCTTAGTGCTTCTTCGTGGTAATTGGGATGAGGAGGAAAAGGAAGCTGAGATAGCCTAAGCGACAGTGGCGGTCGCTCACCATAAAACTCCGGAAGCTCCTAGGTTACGATTGCTGCCCCGACCCATCCGGGCGGTGGAGAGGATGTGCCCTCGGCTCAACCGACCCCTCCACACAAGAGAAATGACAAGGCTTTGGTCGAGCAGACCGGGAAGAAGAAGCAACGCAAGGAGAAAAACACCAAGTATCAAACTTCGAAACCAATTCGGACAGGCCGAGAGGCGAGCACTGCTGGGAGAAGTTACTCGAGGGAAAACCTTGGCCCCTGCCCTCGACTCCTTCGGGCACCAAGAAGTCTCTAGCCCCCTTCTCGAATGAAGCAATAAGGAAAATGGCCGACCCATAATTTACCGCTAACGAGGATGATATAAACAATTTCATGAAGATGCTCAGAATTTCTGAGCCTCATTTTCCTGGCGGATTGAGCCTGTAGCACCCCGCACGTGAGACAGCACATCCCCCACACCACGACCCGACCCGAGTAATGAAATGGAGAATTTGTACCCGAATCAATCCGTAGCTAACAGGTGACAAACAAAACCTCCTAAACTAGAAGGAACTTAGACCCTGCCAAATCAAACCAAATACAACGAGTGCAGAAGCGGAAGCTAAAATCACACACATGCATTGGTGACGGGCCTACAGAAAATTAAACACACGTTCTCAAGCAAACGTGGGCTCCTCAAGCCTCTTTTCAAATGCATAACAAATTCCGGAAAGAGCAATTTAAATAACAAATATATAACGTGCGAATACAAACCTTACAAACTTATACAAATTCGAATGATATAAATGCGAATGCAAAGACTCCCTAATACAAACTTGACCGACTTAAGGACTCGACACAACTCCGCCTAGCTCCCAAAATCCAAGCAAACCTCCAAACTAAAAGTTGGGGAAGGAGAGGGGTCAGTCTATCCACTTGACTGAGTGCGGGGCTACCCACACACGCTACATAAATATAGAGCAAAGCAAGTTACAAGCACATGCATGGTTCATGAACTCGGGGATAGTTTTTGCATACTAAATGTTTGCCCGTGATACGTATATATAGGGATTCAAAACAAAACAAAAAAATTAAAACTTAACGAATTCAGATTACAAATTACACGTACTAAAAACAAACTTATCAAATCGTAGTTTAAAGTTCATATTCAAAAGATTCATATTTTATCTTACTTAGGAAATCTATCCCCGTTTCACAACCCTTAACAAATCAAATCATACAACTCGGCGGGTACGAGTAGCAAATCCTATCCTGGGCTCCTCAGAAACAAACATACAAATCATGCATATCAAACAAAACATACGAACCTTCTTTTTCGGTGATGGAAGGGTTGGCCAACCCTAACCATCCAGACAGACGAGGGGAGTGCCCACACTCAAACCCTCAGGTTCTCATTATCCAACCAAACCTCCTGGTGGTCTCCGGGTTATTCCTTTACAGAAACAGATGGCAGTGTGCAAAGGATTCAATAACCGGTGACCCCCCGATGGTCGTCTCGGGTCCTCCTTATCTACACCTCCCGGGCCCCAAATCAGAATAGAACATAACAATTCACAAAAGCACATTCGGTATGTAGCACTTTGCACCCGAAGGTATCAAGAGGTGGCTCCCGTACTAAACCGCATCAAATACTTAACCCGATACAACTTCCAAAACAAACCGAATCAAAGCATACAAGTACTTACCGTCACCTTGCTACAACTACTCTTTACATACCTCTCCGTGTCATATCCATATCACATTCCAATACACGTATCTCCCGGCTCATAAGAGGCACACGGTTTGAAGCGTAGTCGTGCGATACCCAACAAATCATACCAATTCAAATCATGTAACATACACAAAGTAGGCTATAGTTTGCATACATAACATACGGGCACAAAACATAGGGTTTAACTATAAACTAACCTTACCTTACACCGAAGAGCCAAAAACCGAAAGGAATGATTCGCCCCGAAATCACAAAGGACCTCAAAACACCGCCCCGGGTGCACCTGAACAAATTGAGGACAAGAACCAAAACTTAGACTCTAAATGAACCACATAAATGCACGACCTTATGCTTAAACACGTAATAGATGCAAATAATCACATAATGCATAAACAAATCGTATTCGTGTAAAATCATGCATACGAATGGCATACACAAGCATATGAAATGCAAAACTCATAATTAACATGCATATAATGAATACAAGAACAAACAAGAAATATACACAACACGAGGTAAACAAACGAAAATACAAAACCAAGCGGATTGCTGGAAACAGCCGTTTTCAGAATGAACTGAAAACGGAAACGGCCATTTCCAAGCCCTTGGCAGAAAACAGACAGCATCGAAACGGCCGTTTCAAAACCTACTGCCTCCCAGAACACCCCTCGAAACGGCCGTTTCGGCCTAAGGCCAAAATTGGAAATGGTCGTTTCGGCTATACACGCCCGACGTGTGGGAGACGCCAAACAGCCGTTTGAAAAAACAACTAGGGTCCCAAATGGCCGTTTCTGCCTGACCTGCGCAAAAAACTAGGCAACAATGGCGACAGGTCCAACTCCAAAAGCACACACACACGCACACATAAAGCCCAACACATGAAACTCAAACAGGAAGTCATATACAACATATAGATCACATATTTGCAAGTAATGGCTCTCAAAACGAGCTCAAACACCCAAATCCCGATCCTATACACTATTCATCATCTTTCCCAAATAGCAATTAGGCACGTTTCAAGTAACGAAAGGGGTGCGGAAATAAATCACGTAAAGAGTAGGATATAAATCTTACCTTGGATCGCTGATTGATAGGTCGAGATGTCGGCTAGCTCGAGCTCAAAGCTTGGGGCCAAAAATTGAAGGTTTCCTCCCTTCTATTCTCCTTTTTTGAACTTGAACCAAAATGAAGAGGGAAATAGGTTGTTGACTATTAAGTGCCGGTTCGGGTCGATAAAACGGGTAGGGTCAAAACTCTAGTCCAAAAGGATCGGATTCTAAAATGGTAGGGCTATCAAAGGGCTTATGAAATTGAATATGTTAATTTTATAAAATCCAAATCATCGAAATGAATTAAATGAAGGGGTCAGAATTCGAATTCGAATTCCCGAGCTCAAATAGCTACGAAGGCTAAAACACCCTAATTAAATTAGGTATCTTAATTCGGCAATTAATTAACAATTGAGGTCAAGAACAATTAATTAAATTCTAAGCACACCTTAATAGAATTAGATCCACGTTGACACGTAGCATGCAATTCACATAATTCATGTAATTACTGAATTAAACTCACACGTGATACCGTACCTGAATATAGCTGGGGCGTCACAAAATCTAACTACCGAAGATGGTCGACTGCGTCGAGTAAGCACAACCCTTCGGGACAACTGACTAACTGGGGCTTTGTATCATAGCTGCCAAACCCGGGCCGATCACGCGTCGAGGTGGAATCACAGCGGCCTGGACATTGAGATGAGCGCGGCCGTTCGGGCGCTTGGGGTAAACATAGTTTTCTTTCATTTTCTCTATTTTCTCTTTAAGTAGTTGGTCGATATAGTAACACACATTCCTATAAAATAGTTGGTGCAAGACATCTTCCACCTCGATCGGCATGCACAGGTGTATCGGGAGAGCAAAGCTTGCTTAGAGCACAAGGTTGGGGTCGAGTCGGAAGTTGAGGCACTGAAGAAGAGAGTCACGGATCTCGAAACAGAGAGGGTGAAGGCTGGGCTCCATCTGAAATCGGTCGAATCGGCCAACAAGAAGGCCGAAGAGTCAGTGGTAGAGTTAAAAGAGCAACTCGACGGGAATATGAAGGAGCTGGTCGAGGTCCATGAGCAATTGGACGCGCAGGCCCTCAAATAAGTCGAGGCCTTTGATAGTGGAGAGCGGGCTAGTAAATTAGTTGGGGCTCGAATGACCATCGACTACTGCCAGAAGCTGATAAGCGATCTGATGGCCGAGTCAGAGTGATATGGGGCCTATCCGTTCATGTTGTCCCTAGCCTACAAGAGATCGACCGTTCTATTTGGGGTTGCTGATATGAAGAAAAGGTTCGACTTATGCCTTGCTCAGTGCTTGGCCGTTGGGCTCCTAGAGGATTATGATCATTCCATAGTCGGCCTAAGGTGCCCGAACCCCAGACCTCCTCAAGCGATCGAACAATTCGAGGATGAGGTCGAAATTCATTGGGCAACGAACGAATTCAGCTTCTCCATTCCCCTGGCCAAATCTCTCTGCACGAAAAGGCCGGTGGATGTGATGCAGTTGACCTCCGCTGTTGACCTGACTGTGATGAACTACGATGTAATGTTCAAGGCTTTATTCCCCAATAAGGGGGTCGAGACTAGCGAGGGTCTGGAGGTCAAAGCTGAAGAGGATTCTGACGACGATGTCGATTGAAAACCGCTCCATCTTTTCTTTCCTATTTTGTTTATTTATTTTTTTATGATCAAATACCGACTTGGGGTAACCGGTGGGCATTCCCGTTTGTAAAATCCAAAGGGCTCGAGCCCACTTTTATAGATCTTTGGTCGACCCGGGGTGGTCGACGAATGCTTCCATTGGAAAATCCAAATATGTAATAGGTCGACCTTTTTGGTCGACCCTTTATGTCATTAATGCAATTATCTTTTCCATCTTTTCAACCGTCTTGTTCGAGTTAGCCATCATTAAGGCATACTCGAGAGTATTAGAAAATAATAATTCGAATCAAAATATTTAACCCAAAAAGAGTATGATAGTCGATTCCTTTAGCATTCGAGTCACTCATTAGTAAACATATTCATCTGAAGAGTCAAACTATTTAACCCAAAATACGGAGTATGATAGTCTAAATGAACAGAATTTTATTGGTGAAGAGAGGACAAAATGACACAATTCTTAACAAGGTTTTAGGCATAAAATTTCCTAAGGTTATGGGCGTTCCAGGACTGAGGCGCGGGGTTCCCATTTATTTTCTCGAGATGATAGGCTTGGTTCTTTCTGACTTTGACGATTCGGAGGGGTCCGTCCTAATTAGCATCGAGTTTGCCGACATGATTGACCACATCAACTCTCTTGAGGACCAAATCGCCTACTCGGAAGTGTCGAGGTTGAACGTTCTTATTATAACTTTTTACCATGGAGGCCCTATACTGTTGTATTTGATGGAAGCCTTGCTCCCTCTTTTCTTCTATAGTATCTAGCTCAAATTGTCGATTCTCCTGATTTTGGTCAGCTTGATATTGGGTTACTCGAACTGTCGGATGGAGTAATTCTGTTGGTATCATGGCTTTGGACCCATATACCATTGAGAAGGGGGTTTCCCCAGTTGCTGTTCGAGGTGTGGTCCTGTAAGCCCATAACACTCCATCGAGTTCTTCTGCCCAAGCTCCTTTCCTCTCATTGAGCTTGGTCTTCAGGTTTTGGACAATTATGCAGTTCGTTACCTCGGTCTGACCGTTCACTTGTGGGTGGCCGACTGAGGTGAATCTTAAACTTATCCCTTTCTCGGCGTAATATTATTTAAACTGCCGACTCCGAAATTGTGGTATGTTATCGCATATCAGGACTCTGGGTATGCCAAATAGGCTCATGATGTTCTTTCAAAGAAAGCGAGATACTCCAGCGAAGGTGATTTTTTGGACTGCCTTGGCTTCAACCTATTTTGAAAAATATTCCACACACACGATGGCGTATCGGCGCTGTAGAGGTGCTAGGGGGAATGGTCCAACAATGTCGATTCCCCACTGGTCGAATGGCAAGGCTATTTCTATGGGGATCATCTCGTTCGGATGTTAATGTGTGAGATTGGAATGCTTCTGGCAGCTCGGACATTTTCTGGCGAAGTGGATAGCATCCCTGATCATAGTCGTCCAGTAGTAGCCGACCCGAGAGATCTTCTTGGCTAGCACTCTTCCTCCTGTGTGATTTCCACAAAATCCCACGTGCACTTCCTCGAGAACCTCCTTGGCTTAGGAGGGCCGCAAACACCTCTTAGCTGGCTCTCTGAAAGACATCTTGAATAGCAGCCCATCTGAGTCAATTGTGTAGCTAGCCGACCTGGCTGCGAGGCGGCGCCTTTCAGTCTTATTTTCCTGCAACACCCTGTTCTTCAAATAGAGGATGATCTCGTCGAGCCAACACGGCTCGACTGGGTTGATGCTAAACACTTTCGTTGTGCTCACGTCGATTGATCATGCAGAATTCGAGAAGAATGTGATCGACCTGTCACTCGTGCCCCTGAGCCCGTTAGCAACCTTCGATAGGACGTTGGCTCTTTCGTTCTCTTCTCGTGGAATTTGTTCAACACTGAAGCATTTAAATTTTTCGGCCCAGGCCTTAACTTTTTTGAGGTTTTTTGCCATAGAGTCTTCTCGAGCTTCGTATGTTCAGTCAAACTGGTTCGCAACCAATTACGAGTCACTAAGGGCGACCAAATCTTTGACTTCCTATTCCTTCGCTATTCTCATCCCTGCAAGAAGGGCCTCGTACTTGGCCTCATTATTTGTGGCGGGGAAATCTAAGCAGATGTCAAAGTCGAGCTCATCTCCTTCTGCACTCCTGAGGCATATGCCCACTCCTCCCCCAGATGAGGTCGATGAGCCATCGACGGAGAGCATCTAGCAGCCTTTATCCTTGATCGGTGTGGTTGATGGCTTCTTCTTGACTAAAAAGTCGGCTAAAACCTGTGCCTGGTATGCTAACCTCAACTGGTAGGACGGATCGAACTGCCCCAGCTCGATCGCCCATTTGGTTTGTCGGCCCAAGCAGTGCCATTTTTCCATCACCTATCGAAGCGGTTGATCAGTGAGTACAGTGATGGAATGGGCTTGGAAGTAGGGATTCAACTTTCGGGCTATGTGAACAAGCCCCAAGGCAAATTTCTCGATCTCCAGATATTGGGTCTCTACTCCATGCAAGATTTTGCTAATGTAGTAGACTGGCATGTGCTTCCGCTCTCGGATGGCGACCCAAATAGAGCTGACTGTCTCATCCAACACGGCCAGATAGAGGAGCAGCTCCTCACCGGGATCAGACTTGGCCAGCAGAGGGGGCGACTCAAGGTATCTCTTCAATGCCTCAAATGCCTGTTCGCATTCCTCTGTCCATTTGAAATCCTTAATGTTCTGTAGGATTTTAAAGAAAGGTAAGCTCTAGTCGGCCAATCTGGAAATAAACCAGTTGAGGGAAATGATTTGACCGACCAGGCACTAGAGATCTCGGACTATTTCAGATTGGTCAGATCTCTGATGGTGCTGCTCTTCTTCGGATTCGCTTCGATCCCGCATTGGATGACCATGTAGCCTAGAAACTTCCTGCCGCCTATCTCGAAGGTGAATTTGTTCGGGTTGAGCTTTAAGTTGTACTTTCTTAGGAGGTCGAACGTCCGACTTATGTCCGCTAGACTCGACTTAGTCGAATGAAATATCATATCATCGACATAAACCTCCATCGATTTGCTAATCTCACTCTCGAAGATTCGATTGACCAGCTTCTGGTAGGTAGCCCCCGCATTTTTGAGCCCGAAAGGCATTACGCGGAAGCAGTAAATTCCTTTTGAAATGACGAAGACAGTCTTATCCTCATCCTCGGGTGCCATAAAAATTTGATAGTAGCCTTGAAAGATATCCATCATGCTCAAAGTCTCGCAACCCGCGATCGAGGCGACAAGCTGATCAATCCAAGAGAGGGGATATGTATCTTTGGGACAAGCCTTGTTTAAATCCATGAAGTCATTGCACATGCGCCACTTTTCCCCGGCTTTGGCGACCAAAACTACATTGCAGAGCCAATCCACATATTTCATGGGAATGATGTAGCTGGCATCGAGCAACTTGTTGACTTCCCCTTTGATGATCTCATTCCGTTTGACGGTTTGGGCGCACAACTTCTGCTTGACTGGCCGGAAGGAGGGGTCGACGTTAAGGTGATGCATAATGATGGAGGGGTCGACTCCCACAAGGTCATTCGTGCTCCATGTGAACACATCGGCATTGTCTTGCAAGAACTGGATTAGTAAGACCTGCTCTTTCTCTTTCCCTGGTTCGGCTACGCCAACGTTGGTGATTTTTTCGGCTTGACCTGGCTGAAGCCGCTGCCTCAGTCTTTCTCTGCTTCTTCTTCGCTCTCTTGGAGATTCGGACTGGCCCTTCAGGGTCAGTTGAATCGAAGTCCTCGATGTCATCTTTGCTGCCATCAAGTAAATCGAGCACGGTGATTATCCTTTGATCTGGCAGTTTCACCTTCTCCATGGAGATCGAATAGCGTGACCAGGCCATGGGGATATCATACCTCAGCTCTCCGATTCTGGCTGGGGTGGGGAGTTTGATTAATTGGTGGTAAGTGGAAATCACTGCACGAAAATCGTTTAGACCTGGTCGACCAAAAATTATGTTATAAGTAGAAGGTTGGTCGACCACGAGGTATTCGATCTCAACCGTCGCCCTCTTAGGGAGCGTTCCCATAGAGGTGATTTGTTTGACCCGACCTTTGGGATATACTTTCGAGCCCCCAAATCCTGTTAGAGGTGTTTTAAGTGGTTCAAGTCGCAACTTTTTAGTTAGATTCATTCGATCAAGAGTCGCGATGTAGATAATGTTCACTGAACTTCCATTCTCAACAAGGGTTTTAGATACAACATAATTGGCTATGTCGAACGTAACCACCATCAGACAACTAGGCATTTCGCCCTCCCTTGGTGGCTACCGATGAGGTCCTTGTTGGTAAAACTAACCTCTTGGTCTACCCAACTCTCTTTTTGATCGACCTCCATGACTTCATACGGCCTATAATAATTCCTTTGGGCCTCTCTTCTCGTTCTCTTCCTCGCAGTCTTCTTGTCACCTCCTATCGGACCCCTGACGATCATGTCGATTCGATCGAGGCAGGAAAGATTGTGCTCTCTCTTGATCGACTGCTTTGCCTCCCAATTTCTCGGCGGGCTCAGCTCTCTGCATTCCTCAGCCCGTGCGGTCAACTCGTCCAACCTTTTCACGAACTCTTGAAGCTGGCCCCCCTTGATCAGTCGCTCAATCTCGTCTTTCAGGGTAAAACACTCGGAGGTGTTGTGGCCCGACTGCCTGTGGAAGTGACAGTACTTTCGAGAATCCCTAGTCTTAGGAGTCTCTCGGATCGGCTTGGGGTTCTTGAAGAGGTGTTTAGTATTGCTTCCTTTCACTCCTTGATTCCTTTTCGGATCGGATCTTCTCTCTCCACGACTCGAATCAAGAGTAGTAAACCTGGCGGTTGGGTAAGACTCGGCCTTTGCAGTCGGGGCGCCTTGGTTTACCGTTCGGATTTCTTCCAATATCATCTAGTTCCCTATAATTTCTAAGATCCTCGAGATCGACTCCGGGTTCTTCCGGACGATATCATCAGGCACATCCCTTGTCCCTCAGCACCCTATGAAGGGTTCGAACGAGCATGTCCATGCTCGGCATTTCGACCTGTACAGCTGCTCACGAGAATTGAGTAAAGAAATCTCGGAGCGCTTCCCTTTCACCTTGGACGATGTTGTATAGGTAGGTCGAGGGAAGCTTGTCTCCCTTGACCGAGGAAAAGTGTGCTATGAAGTCATCGATGAGGTCATCATACTTCCGAATGCTTCTTGGGGGCAACCTTGAGAACCAGTCCTGGGTTATCTCGATCAGGGTCATGGCAAAGATCTTGGTTCTAACGTGGGGAGAATGCCCGAACATGCTGATCTCTATCTCGAATCGATCAAAATGTCTCTCCGGGTCGGAAGTCCCGGCGTACTGAGGTAAGTTCACGGGGCATCTTGTCCTCGGCCATGGCCCGGAGAATTTTTCTAGAGAAAGGAGATCGGGCTTCTCGGGCACTCCGATAGCCATGGTTCTGCGCTGGGGCCCGTCAGGAAAGCTCTTGACGGAGTCGGTCTTCCCGACCATGAACAGGAGCATTCGTATTAACGTGCAATTCCTCCTCATCGGTGATATCGACGATTCTGGGCACGTTATTGAATGGCATCTGATTCGCCGCCCGATTCCTCTGTGGTTCGTGGTGATCCCTCTTCGGGATCTGATTCCTGAGGCCTTCGGGGCCGACCTGGAATCCCCGATTAGCTCTTCGTGGGGGATTAGGGTTGACCCTATCCCCCAATCAATCGAACATCGGGGGCTACTCTTCTGTCTCGCTTGGGAGACGACTAACTCTGTTTGGGTCGCTCCTTCACTCGCTGCTTTTTTCTGCTGTGGTTGGCCCGCCCCGAGGGGTTGGTCCTCTTCAACCGGGCATTTTTTGGGGTGTCGGTGCCCGAGTCAGCTTCTTAATTTTGCTGCACGACCTCGGCCCGCCCCCTGCCCTGGTCGAGGCCTGGTGGTGGTGGCGGTCCGTAATAATAATTGTGATAATACCCTGACGGGGGCAGGGCATACCCCCAATATAGTGGAGGCGGATATCCGTGCTGAGAGGGGGTGGCCCGTACAGCTGAGGATAATGTGATACTAGCGGAGTTTGGATCTTGGTTTCTCCAGAAAGACCGGAGCTCTACCCTCGGCTGCTGCCGCTATTGCCTTGAGTTGGCACTTCTCGAGGTAGTCATTGAATTCGACGTTGACACTATTGTAGGGGGTGTGGTAGGCGCACTCATCCTTTCTCTGCCTCGAGTTGAGGCTGCAGGGGCTTCGGTGACATTCGGCTGACGGGATGTTTCCTGCCCGTCCCCTGGTATCATTCGTTTGCATAGTTCCATTAAGTTTGGCCTATTATTCGAGATTTTCCCACAGACGGCGCCGAAATGATGGTGTCGAATTCCGATTTTGTTGACTATATCACTCGAATTTGTATTTCGGGGATCTTGAGTTTAGTTTGACCCAGAAGATAGTAGCAAACGTGAACTGAAGGCCGGATAGAGACAAGAGGGATTTCTCCCTATGTCGGCACTCCGACGCTCAAGTCAGTATTTAAGTATTGGATACGTCGAGTAAGCAGACTTAAGTGCAGTTAATGTGCATAGTAAATGACATAAATGAGAGGGTATTTATACCTGAAGGAGTGAGAAAGACATTCTTGTACTGGTGTTCGAGCATTTAATGCTGCTTGATTGCCTAGTATGATATGTCAGGAACATTTAATGCTTGGTGTGCGCTGAGAGTCCCACGCCTATGTTCGAACTTGGTTAGATCTATACGGAAGTGGTCGACTTGTGCCGACTAAAATAGGGCTATTCGATGGGTTTGACACGGTCAACCTTACACCGACCTTATCTCCCTAAGTCGTATTCGAATGGTGTGGTCTAGGTGGTGCCATTGACCCACATGCTTTGACTTTGACGGACACGTGGTGGGCCTACGGTGGGCCACTTATGCAACACGTGGCGCTTTCGGATTGGCCCTTGTCAAGTTGCTTTCGCTTTATCCATGTCCCAATATAATAGAGATCTACATTTTCTCCCATATAAGGTTTCGAATGGGGCTGCTTTAATGGATGCCTGATAACTATTGTTGTAGGAAAACTTCAAGAGAGGCAAACATTCCTTCCAATCTTCTTGGAAGTCTAAAGCGCAAGCTCGCTACATATCCTCTAAGTATTTGATAGTTCTTTTCGATTGACCATCAGTTTAAGGATGTGCTGCTGAACTGAAGTGTAACTTAGTCCCCATTAATTCTTGTAAATCTGCCACAATTGAGATGTAAATTTTGGATCTCTATCGGAGACTATACTACTTGGTACCCTGTGTAATCTCACAATCTCTTTCTGATACAGCTTTGCTAAAGCACTAACTTTGTCGTTAGTCTTGACCGGCAAAAAATGTGCAGACTTGGTCAGTCCATCGATGATAACCCATATACTGTCATATCCTCCTTTGACCTTTGGTAATCCTGTAACAAAATCCATGGTAATCTGTTCCCATTTCCAAGTGGGAATTGGTAACGACTGTAATTTTTCTCCAGGTTTCTGGTGTTCTGCTTTGACTTGCTGACAAGTCAAGCACTTCTTAACATATTTAGCGATATCACGTTTCATTCCATTCCACCAAAAATGTTTCTTGAAGTCATGATACATCTTTGTCCCTCCTGGATGTACCGTGTACCGAGTTTTATGTACCTCGTCTAGAATTTCCCTTCGTACTGTAGGAGGTATATAGACTCATCCTTTATATCTCAAGATTCCATGCTCGTCTTTTGTGAATTTAGTCTCAATATCCTTTTCCTTAGAATTAAGTAAGTTCTGAATCCACTCATCCTGTGCCTGGGCTTCTTTAAGCCGTGCCTTTAATGGCGAAGATATTACTAGACTGGCTAACCAAGATTTCGAAATGACTGTTACCGGTTCACTCCTTTCATAGAGTGCTGCCAGACTAGACATTCGGCTTGAGGCGTCCGCCACAACGTTGGCTTTTCCTGGATGATACTGTATTACACAGTCGTAGTCTTCCAGGAATTCCATCCATCTCCTTTGCCTCATATTGAATTCTTTTTGAGTGAATAAATACCTCAAACTCTTATGATCTGTGAAGACTTCGAAAGTTACCCCATACAAATAGTGTCTCCACTTAGCTAGAGCAAATACGATTGTTGTTAGCTCTAGATCATGTGTTGGATAGTTCTCTTCATAAGGTTTAAGTTTCCTTGAGGTGTAGGCTATAACCTTACCATGTTGCTTCAAGATGCATCCTGATCCTTCTTTGGATGCATCAGTGTAAACCATATAGCCTTCTTTTCCTTCGGGTAAGGCTAATATTGGAGCAGATGTCAACATTCGCTCAAATTTTCCTTCTTTCTTTGTTAACTGGGTAAGTGGCACGACTATCTTATAGAAATCCTTCACAAACCTCCTATAGTAGCCGACAAGTCCTAAGAAACTTCATACTTTGGATGGATTCTTTGGTGTTTGCTAATTCATCACCATTTTAATCTTGGAAAGATCTACTTCTATTCCAGATCCAGATATTATCTGTAACGCCCCCACTAAGCTGGTAGAGAGCAGCGTCCCAACCCCTCACCGAAGCACCCCTCAAGTAATGGTGTGAGCCATCACTCAAGAAATACTCCAGCGAACGGCGATGACCATTAACAATTAA
>JBBMKE010210369.1:0-14817 GCA_037834125.1 Lippia alba | reverse complement strand
TGCAATAAGATGAGATCTCGAAAGAAAAAGAAGTTAAAACTCTCATTCGAGAGGGGAAAACACCTCTCATACGAGAGAAAAACAACTCTCATACGAGAGGAACAATTAAATAAAGAAAAATAAAATATAAATAACATAGATCAAGAACTCAAAGAGATCTAGATCTCAAACGAGATCTGGATCTCACTGAAAACCAAAGCAAAAAGAAGAAGATACGACGTGGTTGGTCCTTTTGTTTTCTATAATGTGGAAAGATGAAAAGCTAAATTGAAATATTACATCAGTGATAAATTTATCAATCATTAGAAAAAACAGTAGCACAATCTGCAGACCAACACCCCAGGGCATATCTCCAGTGCGGCGGAAAGAATCCTGCTCCGGCAGCGGGTTGAAGAAGAAAAACACCATGGATAGACAACAAATGGACGGCGACACTATGAGTAGAAGCTTGATCTGCTCGTAGATAGAATTTTCTTTTGATTTCTTTTGTTTTTGGATGAACAAAACCCATTTTTTATTTTTTTTCTTTGGTAAACAATTTTCACATTTCTTGTAATGCCCCGAGGAGCGTCTCACGCCTATCCCGCGCTATCGGGCTCGACTTGTACATAGTATGTAGGACCATGCACCCGTCAAGCTCGAAGCAAGCGGTGACAAATGGACTTCCTAGCTAGGCGGCACTAAACTCACGACAAGAAAATTCAAACAACAAGAGCGGAAGCAATAACATTAAACGAGATCAAATATTCGAATTCAATAACCATTCATCACACACATGACCGTCATGGTCTAGCAAGCAATACCCAAGTGCGATAAAGTAAATCAACCTAATGACCGACACGGTCCATCTAGCAAAAGTATGACTTAAAACATATCCATAACATAATCCAACAATACGAATCCATAAACCGAACAAAGTACATGACACACGTAGAGTACAGGCTAGACTCAACAAAGACTCGAAAGAAGACCCGGCCTAGCAAGATTCCAAAAGAAGCAACCTGCGGACGCGAAAAGAAACAGAGATCAATTCAAATGAATCGGTGAGAGAGGGAATATGCAATAAGGGGGTTCAAAGCAAAACCAACAACGATCGTTCATGGTCCGTACTTAGTTTAATTAAATCAAAGTTCGTTTACAAAATTCGGGACCATGAACTAATCCACTAACAACAACCGTCTCGGCTAGAACGAGCACTCTCCAAACTCCTCAAACCATTAAGGAAATCACATCAATCCATCATCACACCGGCGATGTCGAGGGTGCCCCCCGAACATCCGAACAAAATGGAGAGGGAGGGTCCATGAAACCGTCCTCTCCCTTGAAAACCTTGACCCCGAAACCTTCTCGGAGTCTTAGTAGTCAAGTCCACTAAGGGGAATTCAAATGATAACACCCGTCGACCCATGCCTTTCCGGTATGTCACTCATTCTATCCCGCGCGCAAAATCCACCAAACAAGCGTACTTGTAAGGGATAAAGATTCTTACCTCGCCACTAAAGTTCACCAAAGTTCCAAACCAAAGTTCCCAAAACATGTCGGGTACTTATCCCGTATAGTCAAGTGTTTGAGCACTTGCAAATCCGTTTTACAATAAACAAATATCATAGGGTGAGCCAAGCTTCCAAAACGTGGCTTAATAGGTCTAGATATACATTTTCGAAAACGGGAAGTGAAATAAATCAAAGCAAAGGTTTTAGATGTCCACAGTTTTGAAAACATTTTCAATAATATCTCCTCACCTCGAATCAATCTCCAAGCAACACGAGCGAAGAACCTACTCGTCCGGGGACGTACCACCTAACAAGACATCAAACCGACAAGGTAAGATACTACTTAAGACCAAATAAGACGATGCACGGCTTTACAATGCATGAATATGTTCAAGTCATGTCACATGATGCATAAGAAGCGTAAAAGAAACGTATAAAACACCATTAGTTCACACATCAAGTCAACAAAGTGCCTTAAAACAAAAAACGAAGCTCATACGTAAATAAAATGCGAATTAAAGCGGTTCGAAGCCCAGGCACACTCCTGGGGATGTAAGAAGTGTGTAGAAACCAAAAACGAAGTGAAAAGATCGAGGAATCAAAAGTGCCAAAAAAGAAACAATGGGTTTTCGGCGTTTGGCCCTGAAGTTCAATTCCCAAACGGGCGTTTGGGTCTAGGCATTTTCCAGATTTTGTCTCTGTGAAACGGGCGTTTCATTTTAGTGAAGGATCATCAAACGGGCATTTGGATTGGATTTTCTGGAATAGAAGGTTTCTGAACGGGCGTTTGGAAATAACAAGGGGTGATGCAACGGGCATTTGGGTGCAATTTTCTGGGCAAATAAAGTTACAGGTTGAGCTTGAGCCAAGCCAAATTATGCACCAAAGTGGCATACTTCATGCTAAGCAATGTAAGCAACAAGTAATGGTCAAACAACTACTTTAACACATTCTCAAAGCATCAAAATGACTCAATTCCACAAGGAAAGCAAGAATCACACTTCATATGTTCATCTTCAACCTCAAGAACTTCAAGCATTCAACAATGGCAAAACTCTCAATCATGCATCAAAATCGAAGCCGTAAATTGCATTCTTCACGAAATCAATCAAGGAACAAGAATCAATCAGAATATCAAGCAAAAACCCATGTATTCCAAGTCATGCATCAAACCTCCATGAAAGCTTCAAACTAAAAAATGGTGAATTCCTCATACAAACATGAATTCAAGAAATTTATACATAGAAACGATCCTAGAAGCACAAAGAACACATTTCCAATAACAAAAATTGAATTAAAGGCATCTAGCATGAACCCTAGATTCTCAAACTCAAGTTCAAACTTCCAAAATGCACACCCATCAACAAGAGCACATAAGCTTACCTTAAGAGCTGAAAATCGAAGACTAAATCTCATTCTTGGGTCTTGAATCTTCTACTTGAGGCTTTAACAATCAATTTGAGAGTTGTTCTTGGTGTTCTTGGACAAAGAGAGAGTAAAGGTAGTGTTGGGAATATGATTTCTCAAGACATAACATTAAAACAATGTTGGCTAATTCAAAACTGATTTGGGTATTTGGTCAGCTATTTGGTAAGTTGGAGCGGGTTAAACGGGTAGGTTATCCTCAAATTGGGTCAGAAATTGGGTCGCGGTCAACTGAAATCCGCAAAATTGTTGACTTATCGGTTTGATTTAGTAAATCGGTCATATCTTCTTCGTCCGAATTAGGAATTGAGTAATTCAAAAGCCCACGAACTCGCGACGAAATTATCTACTCAATTTTATTAAAATCTAACCAATTCCCAGACTTGAAAATAAATTTACCTTTAAGTCCCTAAATTAACTTAAGCGATCAAGTAAGCACGTCGGTTTAATTAAACGTTAAACATGCTTGTAAATAAATAAATGGCAATACGAGCATGCAATTAGCATAACATAAATTCACATAAACCATATAAATCACGTTGCTACGAAACAACTAACATTTCAAGCCAAAAGTCACATGCTTAAAGCAATTAAAGAAACAAATCGCGCTCTCACGTACCGGAACTTACCTTGTTCGAAAAATGGGTCGTTCCATTTTTATTAATTCTTTTTAAATTTCAATCCTTATAACAGTTTGGTTCGAGAAATAGGCAATGGCCTGCCCTAATTTCTGACGTACGAGTGTATATTGGAGGGAATTTTCCCTCCTAAAATAATAGAGATGTGGAATTTCTTTTTTTTTTTTTTATGTGGCAACAAAAAAAAATGTCACGTGGCGGGTGAGGTGTCATTCCTGCAGACACGTCATCAATTTTGGTTGATCATTGTCTTGTAATTTCACCAAATTAAAAATTAAAGGATGAAATTTGCAAAATTCCAAAATCATGTCCACAGATTGCAAGTTGGATAATCCAACAGAATGGATTAAACAATTTTTCCATCTTTTAAATATCAATCTCTAACTGTCCAATAATTTCACGAGTTTAAAAAGTACATGCCCATGATATTTATAAATTAACAGAATAATATGAAAATTTAATAAATTAAACTAACCAACAAGATGAATTGAACTATTTTTCCTTAAAAATAAGAAGCTCTTTGCGCCAATGGAACGAGTCAATAGCCTAAAAAGTTCAAAATTAATATGGTAGTTGCTTGTAATTGCATTCACTCAACATCTAACCAAATGCCCAACCATGTTAAACAAATTACTGTAAATCGTTCCAAATAAATAGGATCTTAAAACGTTGTTGTCAAAGAAATTATAAACTAAAAGTCCCGGCTAGCATATTACCTTCGAAATGCTAGCATACAAAATTTTGTTTTCCAACGCTCTAGGTTTCCTCGTGGTTAAACCTACAAACATTTTTGAAGGAATCGAGGACTTATTCTTGCAAGTTTAGTTTTAGTAGTTAAACTAAAACTATGATGTATTAATTATAGTTCATCTTAGTGTCAACATCTCACCCTCATAATATGTGTTTCGAAATAAGAATAACAATTCGGTGGCGAAGCGAAGATTTTATTCGATGGGATGGTATTAATGAAATGAAAATTTTATAATTTTAAGAATGTTGAAAAATAAAAAATAACAATTTTTAGTTTTATTTTTTGTATTTGTCAAATTTTGTGTACGGGTAATGAGTCGAGGGAGGGATCCCATATTCCCTCTATAGTTGGAGTTGTAAAGTAAATTGGATTTTTTCTTTCTATAGCTCATTTTCATGGATCGAGCTGGGACGGATCAGTTAAGGTGTAAAGTTCTCCCTACCAATGATAGCTGCGTTTCTAGGGACTCGAACTCGAAACATCTAGTTAAGCTAGCATAGCGCTGGACCGTTAAGTTACACCACTGGGTGGTTTTTCTTTTTGGAGATAAAAGCAATGTTTTGAATCCAAAATCCCAGAGGTTGTCTTAGTGGTTCGATGTTTAGTCGGGTCAACCACCGATTAAACCACCTACGTTTAAAATAAATAAATCTTATGTTATTTAAAGATAATAATTTTTTGATATTCAAATTATATATATTTTTATAATTAACTAAATAAATTATTTTGACTTACAAACCACATTTGGATATTTGTATTTGTAATATACCATAATCTAAATTCATTTTTTAGTGGCTTTGGCTTGTATACAACAATGCATTATAGATATGTCACCTGTTTTGTTTTCAACTAAAACCACTAAATAATTTTGGATGGTGATATGTTCACAAATACAAACATTAGAAGATAGCTTGTTAGTTTTTTTTCCTCCACACACACATACCCAAGCGGGAATTCGAACCCGGGACCTTGCCCTTAGGAATGAATCCATTTACCGCTTGCACCAACCCCTATTGACAGAAAATAGTTTGTTAGTTGAAATAGTTTATTTTACAAATTAGAAAAATGCTATAATCCCGATGTAAAAAATTATTATTTCTTTTATATAATATATGAATATTTATACAGTATCAAAATAAAAATAGATAACATTTGTTCATTGTTGGAATTTGACATTATATTACATGAATGAATTTATTCTTGGAGCCTAGCGGGGTACCAATTGCTTAATCCGGCTGAGTACGAAATGACAGATACGGACTCTCTCAATCACCAAGGTATTTGTCGATGTGCAGGAAAACCCTAAATTCTCCTGAACTGTAAGAGGTAGGAAACATGAACTTAAAGGTCAATACAGAGGAATATGGGGGATATACCCTGTTTTGACATTCAGACGTTCAAGTCATACTACTGGATCGAGAATGAAAAGTATTTGAGAGTGTACTTAATGTGTGAATAATAGCTTACCTGAGTAAAATAAATAAGGAGGCATTTATAGTGGGGAGCCTTGTGTGTGAAGGTACACACACTATAAGGTGTGGGGGAACCATCATAGAAAAGCATGGTGCGACATAGCCTAAGTACTTTCCAGTAAAGCCCCCTGTTCCGGCATTATATATGGGAGTTGCTACACATCAGGTACAAGGCATGGGATGCATTAAATGCACCTGCAAGGAGGGGCACTCGCATTAATGCTCTTGTATTTGCGCAACTTGGGTAAATAACATGTCTGGCTCAATGAAGACTCTGGGTCGAGGGCCTTCATGGGTCGAGACATGCGTGACCAGGCAGGGTACAGAGACAAGGCTTCCCGAACTATTGGTAGTAAAGTGCTGGCTCGATGAGGGACAAGCTAGGTCGAGATGATGAGGTGGGCATGGTCCATTGACTCAATTTCTCTACGAACTTCCACACGGAGAGACGTGGTAGCCTGGTCCGCATTACTATATTTACTTCTATAAGTAGGAATCCATAGAATAAAGTACATAAAACATTTGATAAATTGAAAGTAATATGATGTTGGATACTTATTCGAAGTTAAAATAAGGCTGGTACGAGACAATCACCTATAGTAATTGTGTGACATTATTGGATTAGTATCTGGTTAGGTAAGAGTCGTCAAACATTTTTTAAACGACACATGGTTTGCTTCTTTTTCAATGTGAGATGTTAACACATCCTCCGCACGTCCAGACCTGAATAATTGGGTATACTACGGCTACTAATCAGGATTCTTATAAGAGAGTGTGCTGTCTGATTAGTACTTTGGAAAACGTTCTATGTGTGTGGTGGAAGTATATTTTCTGACTGAATTCACAAATACTAGTGCGTGTGAATTTCATATCAGAGTATATGTTTTAGTACTAAACTAGAAATCTATTTAGACTCCTAATTCTTCATAATTCATCATATTTTACACACTTGTCTCTCTCTTTTTCACTCTCTTTTTCACTCTCATATTTTGAGGTCTAAAACTTCAGATTTATAGGAATGGAGCCATGACGCCAATGACCATTAATTGTCTAGTTTATGATAGATCATAAACCTTACAATTAAGATAGTTATAATTCTGAAATAAGATTACAAAAACGTTTGGTACCAATTAGCTCTTGAAGCGAGTTAGACTGAACATAAATTTTTACTGTCTCTTTTACTGATTGTATTCTTTGCTAGATATTTGGATCTGATCATAATGCACTGTCCACTTGGAAGTTCTAATTGATTCATATATGAAGGAGGTCTCCATAATAACTCTACGGCATCAACCCATTTTTTTTAAATAGTATTCATTTAGTTAAAAATTTCATATTTAAAAACATGAAGAAATACTATGAATCGACCGGAGGTCCCACCAGGTGTACTAGGTCTATGACCCTTGCTCCTTACCCCACCTCCACATGTCCCCTCCTATAAACGGTATACCCGCTCATACAACACGTCTCGCAAAACCCACACCCTTTCCTCTCTATCTTTAACCCTACACCGAACTCATACCCCACCACGCCAAAAATATCCCCAAAAAGTACAAATCCTCTCACGATCTAGAAGATTCAATCGAGAAACAACCATGGAGATTGGCGCAGCTGGAGACGCCTTCCTGCGTGGCTTCGAAAGCTGCATTTCCGGCGGAGATATGGGCATCCAGCGCCGCCCCTACCACAAAAACTGCGGCTGCGCTCTGCACAAGACTCGCGGCCATTGCAACCACTCCGGCCGTCGGAACAAAGTCTCGTATCCCATTCGGAGATCGTGGAGTGAAAGTTCCCTCACGCTCGTCGGCCAAGCCTCGCCGGGGTGCTCTCCCTCGGCCACGGCGGCGGAGGCGGCGCCGATGAGTAGGACGCCGACGCATCTGGTGCTGTACGAAGGGGAGGCGGAGGAGGAAGGCCTTTCTCCTAAGGTTTGAGTTTCTCGTTTTTAGGGAGGAATAATTGATGGGCGTTACTTTGCTTATAATTTTTGTAAATCATGAAAATGAAAAAAATGAAAAAGATCAGAAAAAATGAAAAAAATAAATAGTTTGTGAGATTTGTGGCGTTCTTTTGTTTGTTGTAGGTTCGTTCTTGTTGTACACTTGTACTCAGTGTTCTGTTTTTTTTTTACCTTTTTTGGTTGGATTAATTAAAAAAAAAAGTTAACTCTTTTCAGATGTATCAGCATAATTTATCGACATTTTTAAATTAGTTGGATGTATTGTGTTGTATTGAATATTTTGATCGAATATTGTGTTTGATATTTTTAAAGAATTTAAAAAAAATTATATTATATCGAAACTGTATTATATTCATATCGTATTATTTGTATTCGTATCCGAATCAGTATTGTATTCATATCGTCTTATTTGGATACGACTAGACTAGCATCTCAAATTCCTTGCGGTTCTTTTGTTTTTATTTTAAATTAATTATTATTGTTTATTTGTTTTTGTTTGGTAAAGGTCGATGTATTAGAGGATTTGCCTATTTGTCTATTAAATTACATCTTATTTAGGCATATTTCGACTCCAGTGGTTTCTCACCAACATAAAATTCAAACTTACGAACATTGATTATAAAGTCAAAAGCATATAATTATCTTAATAATTTATTGTGGAATATAAATTACCGCATAAATTTTATTTTATTGCTTATAACTTTTTTATTGTTTACATACATTTTATTCTATAAATTTCTACGAAAACAATTTGAGAGTCCTCCAAAAGTATGTCAGTATTCACAAATTTACTTATACCAAATTTCAAAAACCTTAACCATTATTAAACATTCAACAATGTACCATACAAAATCAAGTAGCCCCAGTGGTGGACGGTTAGCATTAAATACAATTAATTTATGATACTTATGGGTGGTCTGGAAATTTTTTTAATTATTTTTTAAAGAAAAAAAATTAAAACAACTCTATTCGAGGTGCCTTTATAGCTAACTTTCTTTCCAAAAGTGCAAATTCTTTAGTTATTAATCAACAAAATTAAGTACAATACCAATTATTGGTAATTCTGGATTGATAAGTTCCATCCGTAAGAAGTATAATCAAGTTACAAATAATAGAAACGAAGAGAGGGAAGTCTAATTCGATGAGTAATTAAAGACAGAACTGTGTTAATGATCCAAAATTGGTAGCACGTTCCTCCACCGATGCCAAATGAGTATTTCCAATCCTCCTAGCATATGAAATGGAAAAAATAATTATTATTAAATAACAAAATAAAAACGGATATTTAGGGTGAAATCTTAAATAAGACTTGAATTTTTAGTATACTCTCTATTCTAAAATAAGTTATAGTTAACTCCTTAATTATTCTAAAATAACTTAGTTATCTTTCGTTTAGTCATATTGTTTACATGATAATTTCTCAAAATTCAGATATAGTCCACAATTGCATAATGTTATACTTCATATTACAAAAAAATTCTTTATGTAATAATTAAAGATTGCGTGAACTAAATTTTTTTAATTAAGCATCGAGTTTATTCAAAAATTCTCAAATAAAAAGGATATGAATAAAACAATTTAATTTTGGCAAGTTATTTTTGTGTCGCAATTTGTTTCTTTTCGGACATATGGACCGGCGCAGTCCAATGTCAAGTGAGATCATCGCACACGCTACGTCGGCGGGAAAACTGTTGTACGCATTCTATGAGGATTCTGAGTTCTCACTATGCATTACAGAATATTCTAAAATTTAAAAAACGGAATATGATAAAAATATATGTTCCAACATTTTTTGTGATATAAATTAGGTATAAATTAAGCTTATTTATTATTTTCAATGTACTTAATTGATTGCACAGGTTAAACAAGGGAAGGTGTAAATGGATCGGATTAATCTGTTTGCAACTCAAATAACTATGATCTGATTCTAATGATAATATCCTCTTTAAACCATCAATTTACATACTTAGAAACAATTTATATAAGTGAGAGGAGTACTATATATATCGATCAATTTGCCTGCTTGGATTTTATTTATCTAATTTTTTTTTGAGAGATTAGAGTTCGAAATTTACTTAATTCTCTAAAGAGATCAGAGGTTCCAAATTTATTACTAAAAATATTCTTAGAGAGATATACTTGTCGTTCGAGTCGAATCCAAATAAATAAGATATAAAATCAAGAAAAGTAGATTAAGAGAGGACCGGAAATTTAAATGGCAATTGATAATAAATGAGAGATCAAACCAGATATCTTTAATGCACGGACAACCAATTTTTAATCCCATGTAGTGTCGAACACATATCAATTTATCGAACACAAACAGGGTTCAGACATGGCATCGACACATGTTCGACACAGCAAAAAGAATCTAAAATGTGAAAAAAATCTAAAATGTTAGACACAAGAATCTAAAAAAAAAATACTTTTTTATAATTTTTTTTAAATTTAGAATAATATAAATAATACAGTTGTGTCGTAGTTATGTTATTTTTTAATCTTTTTTAAAAATTCGTATTTTTGTGTTTGCATCTTGTCGAATCGTATCCTATCCGTATTATCGTGTTTGTATTCATGTATATGAGTACCATCTAGATTGTTGTATGTTTAATTATTTAAATTTAAATTTCAATATTTTACTAACAAGTGTCAATTTTTTATATAGTTTCCTCGTCTTCATGTCATTGTAACACAACATGCTTTATTGGACCACCCGATGTATTGGAATGGACGCAACATATGGAATATCTACTATGTAGTTATTTGGACGTATTTGGTGTATTCGAAGCCTAAGAAGTAATTGTATTCGATTTATACACGTATTTTTCAAGCGACTTAAAGAGAGGAGACAAACTCTTCCGACGCCAAGTAGCCTAAGATGAGAATCTCGTCCGTGTAGTGACAAAGTATAATATCAACATAATATATATAGCGTATATATACTCAAATTTAAATATTTCGAACTATTTCCTATGAGTTTCGGACAATAACATGTTGAAATATATTATGAACGGTAAATTTAATATTAGGTATCTGTAATATTAGGTATTCTTTTATATATTGCAAGTCACTAAATTTATTTAAGGATGATGGCTGAATCAATAAGCTGATAATATTTTATGAGACACTTATAAATTTATCTAAGACAATAGTCGAATTGATAAGTTGATAATATTTTGTGGGATAGTTTGTAATAAGTTTTTATATATTTATGTTTTGATTCAAGTTTTTGTTTATCTTCGAAGTTCTAAGTTATCTATCCAATACTTTGATGTCTTAGGCTTTTGTGTGAATATAATTGAGGGATTAAATGTAAAATTTAATCATTAATTTGATAGAAATGGAGAAAACGTGTGATGAAACTTGAAAGAGATTTTCATACTTTTGTAAGATTGATATTCAATAATAGCCGCGGATTAAGTCTATTTAAAACTCTTTCTACTAACGATAATTGTGTTTTCAAGAATTTAAATTCGAGATCTCTGATTAAATTAGGATAAAATTAAACTGTTAAATTATACCATTTAATAATTTTTCAATCGATGGATACAAATATTTTTATGTTTTAAAGGATCAAAATTTTGAAATAAGACCACAAAAGTATATCCACGCATTGATTCATAGATATAGAAATAATCAAGACCTAAAAAGTTGGTCTAGTGGTTAAAGATTATTTATTTAGGACAATAACTTTGATTACGAATATCTTTAATTACTAGACATTAGTATATGTTAAAAAAAAACTCCTAAAAAAGATTAACTCTGGTAATTGTAATTAAATCTAATATTAGACGATATATATTTGAAATATATGTAGCTTAAGTTTGGTCTTCCCAAACAATAAAGATTGATCAAAGTGATTATATTAAAGGGTTAGTTCTTGAAAGCAGTGATGCGAATTTGAATTCCTTTGATCGATTGGAAGCGTGGAAAGAAAAAAAAAAAAAAAAAAAAAGCTTGGTCCTCCCACATAAAAACAAAGGCCATGTCTGAATTTCCAAGGGCTATATTTTCTCCTCGTACCCAATAGTATAAGTTCCTTGTTTAGGGTTTCACGAGAGAAAACCACCTTCTTTTGTCTAAAGAATAAATTAATCATGTGACTTGATCACAGAATTTAAAAAAATAAAATAAAGTGATACAATTTTGACTAGAAGATATAGAGAATTAAAATGAGATAACAATATATAAAGAATTAGTTAGGCGGGTTTTAGTTTGAATCGAATTCGAATCTCGTATCATATTTGATATTTTTAATTAATTGTGAACATAAGAACATCCGTAGTTTGAAATTAGAAATAAATGGATGAATATTTTTTTTAAAGGAAACTGGTCCAAAGACCGTGAGGTTTTTAAGTGAGGACCTCACCTCCTTTATTGATCACCAAATAATAAATATAGTGCGACACAATCCATGGATTCAGAAGACTTAAATACGTAAAGAGTCTACCCCTGATATGAAACATGTAAACGGGGCGTACAAAGGCATTATTATTGGAGCTAGTAAAAGAAATGCTATGGCCATACAGTCTTCTCCACCTTTGTAAATTAGTGCAACCATGCCCTCTTCGCCATCTCAGCAAGGTTGGACCATAACAATGATCCCTGATACCAAGATCCTTGGCGTCCTTGGGATTCTTAACCATTGGAGTTATAAATGGATGAATATGAGATTAAATAGATCAATCTGCATTTTATTAATATATTTTATTTAATGTATACTATAAGCAAAAATATTAACAAAAACTTTTAAATGAAATTTAATGTGTAAAATTAATTACATTTAAAAATAAACTTAATATTTTTTAAATAGTAAAAATTTATAATTATTTTATAATATGGGGTTAATTTGAGAACAAGAAACTATCCTCCTAAAAAATATTGGGTGTATTTTATAGTAGGTAAGTATAATGTTTTTTTTTGCCTTTTCACTTTCATCCATATTTGGTTCTAATTTTTTTCTTGGATTCTAATGCAAACTTTGTTAATGAATTAGGAAGTGTTTGCAAAAACTTTTTTTTACCTTTATGGGAAAATTGAAGTGAAAAATTACATAACGTTTTGGAAAAGAAACATAATAAAAGTTGAGTATTTTGAAAAAAAAAGTTAAAAATAGGAAAATAACTAGTTGAGTATCAGAAAAGTAGAAAATCACTTTTTACGTTTTCTTTTTTTTTTTAGAAATATATATATCTTTTAATCAAAGAGCGAGTTACACAACAATTTGTTTCAGACAATATTTTAAAAATCAGACCATTCATTAGGTAGAAAACGGTAATTGGGTCACGGGTTACTGATTCAATAGTTGGGTCAGTCTTTCAGATTTAGATTTGAATCCATGACACATTTTTATGCAATATTGATTTTTATCATTTACACTTATTTGGATGCTGGTACTCATAATCAACTAGAGCTTTCATAATGGATCAATCCAAAAGAATTGAATAAGAAAGACTTTTTGTAATGGGTCAATCCCAAATAAACATTGCTAGTGTGTATGGTTGTGCTATGAGTCACATAAAGCGGATGTAGAAGCAGAAGCGAGTGTGGGTGCTGGAATGAACACGCCAGTGCGCAAAATTTTAAGCAAAACTTGAGTACGAGAGCGCGTTAAACCGCTTAATAAACATATTTATAATATAATTTTATTTAATATATAATTTCAAATAAATTTTGAAAAATAATATAAGAAAAAGTTTAATTTTATTTAACTAATAATAATAACAACCTAATTTCATTATTTTACAATGATCATATGTTAAATTAAAAAATTAAAATTCATTTTCATATTGTTAAATGCATGAATTAAAAAAATTTAAGTCATCTTAAAGCGAAAAACGCGCACAGATTCGTCAGTGTGGAGAACTAAAACTTTAAGTTGTTTTAAAACGAGCAATACACACTAATTCACCAGTAAGGAGAAATGAGTGCGGATGCATCAAGTATAATAGAAGAATTATGTGATATAAGGTGTGTTTATAAGATCTTTAAAATAGCTTATAAGTAGTTTCATATAAATTGTTGAATTCTTTATAACATAGATTTTTAAATGCTTTTTAACATCTTAAAATAAAACGTACTTAAACCCTTTTAAAGTAAGTAGGGGAACAAAATTTATAAATTTTTTATTTTTTTATTTTATTTTTTTTTGGACGGGAAATTTATAAGATTTTTAAAACATACCATACTATCCTTTCATGCTATTTAACTCCATTAATTGCACAACTGTCACTACAAAGCTTATGATCTTGTTTTATACAAACAGCTTGCTTTTAAGATAAGATCTAATTCTTTCATAAGATCCAAATGCATCTTATAACATGTACCAAGCTCTCTCAAATATGCTGCTTAGCCAAATACCCTTATCTTGTTTTTCTATCAATTAAACGAGCCAAAGAAATACACTTCTGAAAATTTAATACCACTTAAGTTTGTGAAACTTGCAAGTGGTGACTTTAGCCCAACCGCAAGCCCGTGTAGAGGTTTGAGGCCAAGATGATCGAGTTCGAGACTCTTCAAGCTCTTGCCGCAACGAAATACTTAACGCGCATGTTCAACGTCAAGGCTGAAATTTTTGAATAACTTAAACTTAATACAGATGACTTCATGGTAGTTCTTGATTTTCAATCACAAGCTCACAAAGTACATCAGTTCAATTACAGATAAAGTCGGGATTTCTGTAAACAGGTTAAAAATGAAAACGATTCTGTTGGTACTATACTATCCAGATCAGTAAGCATATGCATGTAGGAAAAGTAACATAAACTGCACAAAACAGGAATTATATTAAAAAAGTTTCCCAGTTAGAATAATGTCCTCCAACTAAAACTTGTTCATCATTGAGCAAAATGTAGCTGCCACATAAGTTATACGACAGACAGCCCAATTTTGTGTTTGAAATGAAAATTATATAGCAGAATAGCAGGTTGCACCTTAAGGAAGTCCCCTTCGAGTTGACACATTAATAATCCTCATCAGAATAGTTCCCATCACTATATTGTTCGTATATCTGATACCCTCCATCATCTGGGTTGGCATGTTCCATTCCATCTCCAAATGGGAAGCTGCCAAAAAGATC
>JBBMKE010210151.1:0-14819 GCA_037834125.1 Lippia alba | reverse complement strand
AGATGATTTGCTTGCTTTTGGAAATTGTTGTGATAAATCTGGTGGATCCCTTGTTAGATATATACACATACATATATATATATGTATACACACGTTAAAAGATCATTGAAGACATGATTAGATCTTTATATGTCCGCCCTAATTAATTTTAGTATTTATGCAAGATTTAATTATTGCACGGCATGAAATTCTGCAAATTCTGAAGGGATGTAGAATATCGCCTTCTTAAAAACCTGGTTAGGGATGGTCGCAGCAGCAGAAATTTTTATTTAAACGGATTGATCATAACATAATATTAAAGGAAAATTAGTAATTTAAAATATTAACCCTCACTAGTATTAATTTTAATTTTGGTGAGGGGATAAATAATGAAAAATCCCATAAAATTACGTATACAAATATCTATATCTCTACATAATAATAATAATAATAATAATAATAATAATAATAATAACCCTCAAGAAAGTGTGGGTCCGCCACTAAATAGCCTGAATTGTTGGGAAAACCTTGGAAGACGAGGTTTGGCCGCATGAGGAGGACGCCGAATCAATGCGAATGAGCTTGCGTGCAAGATACATGAGATTGAGGGGTACATGGTGGTTTGGGATATGCCGCCATCAGTCGGTGTTGGTTAATTAGCTGTGTTTGTGTTTTGATGCCTGATTCCTGCGTGGGTTTTTTAATTTTTGTTTACGATCGGAAAAATAAAAGATATTGTACGACAAGAAATTTTGCGAATTCTAAAGGGATGCATCCCATCAAAATTACATTAGAAAAATCAAGGAAAACCCTACATGATTCCAAGGGATAGACATATTTTAAAAATAAATAACTAAATTAAAATCCGATAGGAAATCTATCGAAAATTTTAAAATAACATTTAAAAAATAAGCCGACGGAAATCTATAGAAATTCGCAGGTTTTTTTTTTTTTTTTTTTGGTAGTGGTGAAGTTTTCGGACCTACATTAATTTAGAGCTAATTAACAAAGTTGGCCAAGACAATAACCACAGTCACATGCCCAAATAATGTTCCTGTGCCGGTGGAAAAGACATCATTATTATTTATCTGCTTTCCTTGCCTAGTTAAATTAGAAAAGATATAATATAATTTTATTAGTTTAATTGTTGGATTTTACACGCATTAATTAGAATATTTTTAATAATTAAAATAATATAGTTTAACTGTTCAACGTTAGTTTAATCAGAATCTCATATTTGATCACTAAATGACGTAGTTTAGGAGTTTGATACTATATTAGGTTAACCAAAAATTTCATATTCGAGACTATAATATACGTCTACCGTTAATAGGAAGATCTTTATATTTTAATGGTTTGATCTGACTCGACAAATGATAAATGGACTTTAGAACCAACAAATAAAGAGTTTCGTACTCAATTATTTGAAAGTTAAAAAACAAGGAATAATTTTATAGCTCAATGGCACAATTCGACTCTAAAAGCCAAAATTAAAGGAAATAAAAAAAAAGGTCTTGTCGAATTAAGTCCAAGAATTTGTGAGAGACTAAACTCATGATGGGACGAAATTTCAAATTAATAATAAGAACCTAACTCTAATGCACCGACACTTCTAAAAATATCATTTTGCTGTGTCGTGCCGTGTCGTGTCGTGTCGTGTCGGACACCCGTGTCCGACACTTCTCACGTGGAAAATTCACAAAAAAATCCGTGTCGCCGTATCCGTGTCATGTCGTGTCCATGTCGCCGTGTCCGTATCCGTGCAACATAGATAAAAATAGATAAGTTATCCATTTATCTCTTATTCTTGTTATATCAAGACAAACATATATATTATCCAGAGATGTTCTACGTACGGTTTGGAATCAGTTGTTCGAGAAAAAAAAAATCATCAAGGGGAAACCATTCTCAACCACTCTGCCATCTAGTTCGGATATATGGATAAGATATAAATAGATAAGGAGATAGAAAGACAGATTTATAAACCGGCGGGAGCATATTGTTATTGTTGCCAACTTTTAGATCTTGGAACTACTCCAGCCTATAAATACCCCGAAAACAAATCATTCATTCACCATTGTCAAACAAATATATATAAGCAAACAGTATATATTTAAAATTAAGCACGGCTAGTGTCAGCTCTAAGTGCTTGTGTGTTTTGATCCTCATCGTGACGGCCATGGCGAGCATCGAAAAATCTGAAGGTGCTCGTCGCTTGTTACAAAAGGGAGAGATTAATTTGGGCGGACTTGGACCGCTTGGCGGGCTTTTAGGTAGCAGTGGTGGTGGTGGTGGTAATGATGCTGTTGGAGCTCTTTTTGGAGCTGGAGATGCAATTCTTAACACACCAGGCGATTTCGTTGGGAAGTTACTTAGCGGAAATCCTCTTGGGGCTGTAACGCAACCTTAGGTATTGTATTGGATGTTATAAGCATCTGAATCACATGGCAAAGTGTTGTTTGTGAGCAGTGCAGTGAAATGAAATTTGTCATGTGATATAGATGAGATTTGCGAAGTCAGTCTATTTGATTTTTGTGTTCTGTAATATGTATTTGTAATTGTGATTTAGATGGGGTTTGCAATGCCAGTCTGTTTGATTTCTTTTTCCATGTCCTGTAACATATATTTGTAATTGTGTTTTGGCGACCTCTTCATGATTTTCTATTTGAAATTGTGATTTGATATCATTCCGAAGTTCATTAGAAATCGTGTGAATGAAATTATAATGTTGAAAGTTTTATGTGCCAATTAATTAAGCCGCACAACAAAATCATTAATCTTGCATGCGGCTCCAGATTTGTGTAAGGTTGTAGGCTCAGCTCGTGGTCGTTGTATTTTCGGCTAAGTTGACAAGAAACTTCTCCATGCAACTGCGAATAACTAATAAGAAGTCGTTGGCAATCGATAATAAAATTACAAAGAAAAATGCAAAAATTCAGAAACCGATGGTAGAAACCTCCTTGCTTTCAATATACTAGTACTTTAAAATTTTTGTGTGATGCATTTTTATCTGTCTATATAAATGCGTAAAATACTAATATAAGAATATTTTAGACGACAACTAATAATAATCTATATCTATCTATACTATTATATATTTGAAAATGGCGTTTGACTTTTTAACTTTATTGTGTATTTTGATGATGTGGAATTTTATAGGTTTTTTTGAGATTTTTAATTAAATATAAAAAATGTGATTGGCTAATCTTTATTTTATATAGGGGTTTATTTTATCATAAAAATAAAAGTAACTAAGAAAAATATTTATATTTGGCAATAGTTAAAATATACTTTCTATTTGTGAATTTGTCATAATTAATGAGATTTAAGTTAACAAAGATATAACTTTTATATATTAAGACATCCACCCAAAAACTGGGGCGATATTTAATACTATTATTATTAGAGTTAAAGAAATTGATAAAAAAAATTAAAATCAAAATCTTTATTTTGTATATTATTTTATTATGAAAATAAATATTACTAACGAAAATAATTTTTTTTGACAATATTCATAATATATTCTTCATGTATGAATTTCTTTTAAAGTTTGTGCATTTTGATGATCTGAAATTTTGTGTGTTTTTAAAATTTTTAATTAGATATAAAAAAAGTAATTGGCTAATCTTTATTTTATATATTATTTTATCATAAACATAAATAGTAACTAAGGTCTAAGGAAAATAATTATCTTTGAAAATAGTTATAATATATTTTCTATGTATGAATTTTTATCATAATTAATGAGATTTAAGTTAAAAAAGATGTAGTTTTTATATATTAAGACATCCACCCAAAAATTAGGGTGATATTTAATAGTATTTAATACTATTATTAATCTGGGTTAAAGAAATTGATAAAGAACAATTAAAATTAAAATTTTTATTTTGTATATTATTTTATTATGAAAATAAATATTACTAACGAGAATAATTTTTTTGCGACAATATTCATAATATATTTTTCATTTATGAATTTCTTTTAAAGTATGAATTTAGGTTTTCACAATTTTTATTTAAATATGTAAATCAAATTTTGAGTTTTTTATTGTCTAAGGCATTAAAACTCAATAACTTCGAGTTTTTTTGTCATATATAATTAAATATTTATGTAAGTTTAATTCTAAAAATTCTAATTCTTAAAATTTAATTTTTTTAATTAGCAAATAGTTGTTTGGCTTTAAATATAAATTATTTTTCCTAAATTATTTATATAACTCCATTATAAATTACTGGTGTGGTCTTTTGTCTTTACCAATATGTTTTTACTAATTTTTTTATATTTATATTTTATTTTAAAATTCTTTATTTTGTGTCAAGTTTTTATGTTAAATTGAATCGTTTAAATATGCTTGATTCTAATAATTATATATTTTTTATTATCTCTATAAATTATTAAGTTGATTATTTATATTTTATTTATAAATAAATTTAAATATTTGGCTCTAAGATCAAATTTAATATTTCTTAACCAACCAAATTTTATTAGTTATATAACTACGGTTTTTCAATTTTTTTATTATTTCAATCTTAATTTATTTATTTAAATTTTTAGTTTTAAAGAATTTTACTTTGTATTTTTCTATTAGATCTAATTTTTTTTAAGATTTCATAATTGGTCTTTTATAAAATATTTGATAATATTTTTCATATTTATTTTTATCTTTATTTTATTATTCAAGGTCCATTTATCTTACTTGAGTTTTTAATTTTTAATAATTTATTCATATATTTTTATTATATTTATAGAATTTATTAGAATTTCAACGACTATAGTTGTGTGATTTTTTTTAAATCTTCTTTTTAGAGTTTCAAAGGCTACATGCCTTTTTTTATGTCATAATTATAAGATATATCTACCATTATTTGAATTTATAAAATATTTTAAAAGGAAAATATTCATTTATTAGTTAATACTAGCTAAATTAAATTTTTAGTATAGTTAGTCACCAATTTAATATTTATTACTATGTAAAAAATATTATACTAAAGTCACTATTTATATATTAGAAAACATAATAATATTTTTAATAAATATGTATATATATAGCACAGAATGAGATCTTAGAATTTTAATATATATACTATTTTAATATCTAATTTTTAAAAAAAATTTCACATATTTTAACCTATCTAATTAGACTATGATATTTACGTGAATTTTATTTATTTACTATTTAAAATAATAAAACACTTAACTTAATATACAATTTATAATTAAGTATATTAAAGTAAAATAATTTGATTTTAATAGTAATTCATTTATTATTTATAAAAAATATGTATTGTATAGATTATTTTTATTCTATATAATTTAACTATTCATTTTAAAATTATTTTAATTTACTAAAACATACCTTCATTATTCATGACATCAATATATATTGGAAATTCAGGTTTTTAATTTCACAATTTGTACTTAAATCAAGATTCGTTCGGTTTAGCTGACCCAATAACGATTTGAATGGATCAAAGATTTAACCGCGATTTTTAAAGGTTTTACGAAAATAAAATAGTTTTTGAATTAAAATGATTTTGAGGGTTGATCCAGATTGTTATGTGAATTAATTGACGGTTCTAATGGTTGAACCGTCTGGTTCTCAAAACATAGTAACTATATATTCAAAAATTGCTCCTCTTTTATCAATAACCTTAAATTAACATGTTTTAAATAAATATTATAAGTAGAAACAACAAATAATTTATGAAATAGTAATTTTTTTTTATAAATATTATATCTCTATGTTTACTTTCCTATAGTTATTTTTGAAAAATATATTTTACTACTAATTGAGTTGGATCTTTTACAGATTTAGATTCAGCTAGAGAAAATAGGAAAACGTGAAGGGAAAAAAATGTTTTGAGCATAAAAAAGTATTTTACCCAAAAAAGTACATATATTTCTCAATTAAAAAGACTAACCAACCCCTTTTTTAGTATGTTTTTTCTAAATTAGGCTATTTATAATTAGAAAAATAAAATGAAGGTCCTTAATGCCAAATGGACTGTCCCTATTGATTGACCCAAAATACATTCGACATCTTCACCGTCCACGTAGCATGATCATGGAAAACTCCCTTCGTGACCTAGTGACAATCCTAATGGAACGCTCGAACACCTGAGGCCCGTGGCTGCCGCCCAGCCTCAACCCTCACTGCTAATCTCCCCAGAGGGATTACCCCTCTATAGAATCTTTCTCTAGTGTGAGTCAACCCTCGAGCCCCTAGCGCTCGATGGTTCAATGCTCCAACACCCTTTCTCAAGGGACCATCTTCGAGCGTCCCTACGCTCGACCACTGGCACGAGCGTCTCATCGCTCAGGAGAATCATTCCTTAACCGCCACTGACACAACAACTTGGCATAATCGTCTAAAAGGCGATAGAGACGCACGCATGTCATTTTCAGGCCCTCACACTCCGCCACGTGTCTAGGGTAACACTATTTCAGGACCACTCAATTAATATTACTTAACTGACCTCATCCTCAAACTATAAATAGAAGGATCACTGCATCCCTTCTTCAAGCAATCTTCATCTGCTACCTTACTTTCCTTTACATACAAGAAACACACACTGAACTGGGAAAAACCCCATTGCTGCACATCTCAAGCTTCCTACAGCTTCATTTTCTCCATGGGTGTTACAGTAGCTGGTAGAATCCACGCTCAATGGAAACCCAGTTCCTGAGGCTCTTACGCCTATGATGGTCTTCCCTTTCACACAAATAGAATTTGTTTGGTGTTGATTTCCTCCGGATCAATTCCAACACTATTATTTTTTGTGCCGTTTGTAGGAAACCATCTGATACAGCCTTCATCTTTGTTAAGCTAGTCGAACAGTAACACCCATTCACCCTAGATTTGGTTTTCCAGTTCAGCTCATTTTATTTTCCTCTGGTTGTATTTTTGAACACCCAAAATGGTTACCACGCGTTTTGGTATTGCGGACAACCGAGGCGCACTTCCTCCGCTCAACGAGGAGGTTCCCGGAGGTGGGTCCACCACTACCACCACCTCCACCGCCATTGGAGGTGTGAATCTGACGGTGGAGCTGGCGAATCAAACTACCATGGAGACCACCCATTCTACCACTACCTGCCTCCACGAGCGGAGCCGCAGTTGCCAACGCTACTGTGGGAGTCGCGAACTTTCGCCACCATGATGATGCCCTCCCAGGGCGTCACGCTCGTACACCCAGGGATGATGCAGGGATTCTCCCAAGGAGTTATGTCGAGCATGATGACAGACATGGTGCCCAATTTGCTTCCGACCGTCCAACCATATCACGTGGGGAACCTTCAGCTCCCCATGACCTTACCCCATGAGATCCAAGGGGTGGAAATGCCACAGCTGACCAACCAGCAGCTCTTGGAAATCTACGCTTAGTTCCAGGCGCAAGCTACACAGAACGCCTGGAAACACTTCACCACTACGTATTTCCAGACGGGGAACGCCGCCCCGCCACTTGGGGTTTGAGGGCACATCCTCAGAGGCAGCGCGAAATGCCCAAACACCTGCTCAGAATGCGTAACAGCCCCAACTCCCTCTTCTACCTCCTCCTCCGAGAAATGACGAGCCCCCGAGGGTGGATCAGCAACTCCCCCCATCTCCTCCGTTAAACGGAGAATGAAGAGAAAGAGGTCCAATCCAGGATCTCGAAGAGGGAAGACCCGAGCGACAGCATAAACCCTCAACTCGGTAATGTCCAGAATCAGTTGGAAGATCTCCAGAACATAGTGCAGTATCTCTATCGAGCAAGGTCCCAAGTTTTCCATTTGAGGGGCGAGGGGTCCAGGGCCAGAGACGCTCGCGAACCACGACGACCATTTCTATGTGACCGGAGAGAGCGCCATAAGTATCACAGGGAGTACGACAGGAATAGAGGGGAGTACCAACTCCTGGAGATTTCACCGCTCGTACGACTGAACTACTGACCCTACGAAACACCTAAATCATTTTGTGCACTTAATGCACCTCTACAAGGATCCTTGAGGGGATGACTCAAGAGTGGTACGGGGATCTGACGAACGCCTTCCTCAACCACTTCAATTCTATGAAGGCTCCAGTTCCCGACACAACTGTGTTTTACAATTTGGTACAAAGGCCCACCGAGACCCTCAGATCCTTCATAGGGCAGTTTAACAAAGAAGTTCTACAGGTGGACCTACCGTCAATGGCCTTCATTAGACATATGCTCTTTCAGTCCATCAATATGAAGAACTATGTGAGCAAATAATTCGTCGAGGAGGTAGCAAAGAAGAAACCTCAAACCATGCTCGAACTGAGAGAGATTGGCGACTCCCATTTTACCTTCGAAGATATGTACTAGGCTCAGGAGCGCTCCTTGGCTAACCCCCATCTAATGGTTAGGACCTTAGATAGGGGTAAGCTAAATAAAAAAGATCGCCGCCGCAGTCCACCCCACACCGAAAGAAACCCATCACCACCGCGAAGGTCTGAGCACGAGCGTATCCTTCTCAATAGGCCTATTGCTGAGATTTAATCCCTGGCAGACAAGAAGCTCTTTAATCAACAGCCAAAAATGAGAGAGACTAAGGCTCAAAGATGCTCGGGAAAGTACTGTGCCTTTCACAAGCAGAAAGGCCATGTCACTAATGATTGTCGTCAGCTTGAGACGGAAATCTAGAGGCTCATCGTTGGGGGGCACCTCAAAGAATTCGTACAGGCCCTCGAGTGATTCGACGAGCGATGCAATGAGCGGGCTCGCGATGGAAGAAGAAATCGTTCGCTCAAGGAGTCCTCCCTGTCGTCAGCCTGAGGGGAGCGACTGAGGGAAAAAGAAGACTGAAGAGCTAGAGAACCAACTCTACGCGGTCATCCACGTGATCGCTGGTGGATCCTCGGGGGGAGATTCCAATGCCTCTCGCCATCGCTTTATATGGAGACATGACCAAAAGTCCCAGCGAGATGCAGTTTGTGTATTCCATAGAAGCCAGCCAGCGCTCAGTAGAAAATGATATTGTTGGCTTTACCGATAGAGGCCTTGAACACATTATAATGCCCCATGGGGCTAGCGAAACTTCTGATTGCCCCATGGTGGTCAGCCAGATGTACACAATCACGTTGTAAAGAGAGTCTTGGTTGATAATGGAAGCTCGGGCAATGTCTTGCCTTACTCTACTTTTCAAAAAATGAACCTCACAAGCATTCCTCTCGAGCCCCTCAGAACAACCCTCATTGGCTTTGGGGGCTCCGAGATTGTCCCTCGCGGACAAATACGCTTGGCTATCTCTTTCGGCCATGCCACACAGCGTAAAACTTTGAATGCTTTGTATACCGTTGTGGAGGTGGACTTACCGTACAACATCATCGGGTGACCAGCCCTCATGGATTTGAAGGCTGTAATTTCCACCTACCATCAGAAGATCAAGTTTCCCACTCCCGAGGGAACCGGAGAAATCTTGTGTAATGTGAAGGAGGCCTGAGAATGCTATATTCTGTCCCTTCGCAACCACAAGCCAAAACAGACCATCCAACAAGGTTCAATGAAGGAAACCATCGACTTTCCAAAGCTTGACGAAGATGGTCCCGAGCGCAAACGGGCCAAGCTCTACAAGAAAATGAAAAAAAAAGAGGGTCCAAAGCTTCTGGTGGCGTTGTACCTCTAGGGGCCGTTGAGGAATCCACGGACAGCGAGGGTGACCAGCCCTCGGAAGAGATGGATAATCGCCTCACAGGCAAGAAAAGAGCGCTCGAAGCGCCACGTCCTGAAGTGAGAATCGAGCCAACGGAAAAATACCTCACCATCAAATTGGAGCCAAATAATCCCGAGAAGACAACACAGATAGGTTCGAGCCTCGAGGGACTAACTCAGGTCATGATGATAGATTTTCTTAGAGAAAACTTGGATGTATTCGCGTGGAAAGCCTCGAACCTCACTAGCATTGACCCGAGCATCATAGTCCATAGGCTTAACGTTGATCCAGCCTTCAAGCCTACCAAGTAGAAAAAGAGGGATGTCCATGGATTTCGAAAGTAAGTAATTCAAGAGAAGTCAATAAGCTCCTCGACGCTCAGTACATCGAAGAAATCTTGTACCAGAATGACTTTGCAATGTCGTTCTCATGCCTAAGAGTGCGAACAAATGGCGTATGTACAATGACTTCACAGACTTGAATAAGGCCTGCCCTAAAGATCCGTATCCTCTGCCCTGCATAGATCAACTAGTTGACTCAACTGCAAGTTGCGAGCTTATGAGCATGATGGATGCCTTCCAAGGATATTATCAGATATTCATGGCTCCCGAGAATCGCCCAAAAACCTCATTCGTAGTACACGTGGGTGTTTATTGCTTCTTGGTTATGCCTTTTGGCCTCAAAAATGCCGGCGCGACTTATCAGCGTCTCGTCAACAGGATGTTCGAGCCTGAAATTGGAAAATCCATGAAAGTTTACGTGGATGATATGATAGTGAAGAGCGAGAGTCAGGGCTCACATTTGGATGACCTTCGACGAGCGTTCATTATCCTCAGATAGTAAGGTATGAAGTTCAACCCCTCTAAATGCACATTCGGGGTGCGAGGCGGCAAATTCCTTGGCTACGTGGTTAGCCAACGAGGGATTGAAGCCAATCTAGAGAATATTAAGGCATCCTTGACATCCCTTCCCCTCGCAACGTTAAGGAGGTTCTAGTGTTAGTAGGTAACATAATCTCCCTCAACAGATTCATCTCTCGGTCCGCTGACAGAAACCTACCTTTCTTCAAAATTCTGTGCAACACTCGTAATTTCGAATGGACCCCCGAATACGAGAAAGCCCTTCAGAGCATGAAATAATATCTCTCGTGTGCCCCACTCTTAACAAAGCCAGTGAAGGGGGAACATCTATTCATTTATCTCTCAGTCTCTTCGAAGGCACGAGCGTTGTACTCGTCGCGGCACGCGAGCGAAGGCACTTGCCCTTCTACTATTTGAAAAAGACTTTGTAGGGTGCAGAGAACCGTTATGTGGAGATTGAGAAGTTTGCCTTTGCCCTCATCAATGCTTCTCGGAGGTTAAGGCCTTATTTTCAAGCGCACTCCATTACAATGCTTACTGATCAACCCCTTAAGCAGGTCTTAGCCAAGCCTGATGTCTCTGGAAGATTAATCAAGTGGTCCATTGGACTAAGCCAATTTCACATCAATTTCGAGCCACACACAGCCATCCAAGCCATCCCAGACCTCTTAGTAGAGCATTTCGGGTTAGATTTCCCATCGCTCGAAGACGAGGGCTTATGGTTGCTGCACACTGATGGTTCCTCGACCTCACAAGGGGGGAGCCGGGGTGACCCTTAGGGATCCCCATGGAACGGAAATGGACTTTGCAATCAAACTCGTCTTCAAAGCTACCAACAATGAAGCCAAGTATGAGGTTGTCATTAAAGGGCTCAGAATCGCTCGAAAAAGCGGAGCTAACAGGGTAACAGCTTATGTGGATTCCCAGTTGATTGCAAGTCAGATCAATGAGACTTATGAAGCTCGAGAAACCACCATGGTGTGCTACTTAGCCAAAGCAAGAGAGATCATTGTTGAATTTAAGGAGTTCCATCTGTTACAGGTTCCGCGAGCGAAAAACGAGCGCGTAGACGCTCTCTCAAAATTCGCATCTTCCCTTGATGGGACCTGCAAGCATGTAGTTACATTCCTCAGAACCGAGGAGCCATTGATAGAGAAAAACAAACCACTGAGGCAAGTTACTATAATTGATCCTTTCGAGCCTTGTTGACTCGATGCAGTTATTTTATTCCTCCGGGGTGAAACCCTTTCGAGCGATTAAATTAAGGCAAGAAAGATAAGAAACAAAGCTCCTCGATTCTCATTGGACGACGAGGGACGCCTCTTTAAATGCTCGTTTCAAGGACCGCCTATGAGGTGCTTGAGACCCTCGCAAGCTAAGGAAGTTTTAGAGCATATACATGGCGCAGTTGTGAATTCTGGCGGTCAGATTCTAGCTAAAAAAGTATTGAGGAGTGGATTCTACTGGTCCTCGGTCTTGTAGGATGCCATCAATTACTCCAAGAAATATCCCAGATGCCAATTCCATGCGAACGTCCCACAACTTCCAACAGCCCAGATGATCCCTATTGACGTATCGTGGCCCTTCGATCAATGGGACATCGATATCATTAGACCCCTTTCGATGGCAGTCGGACAACGAAAGTTCACGATCATAGCAGTGGACTACTTCACTAAATGGACCGAGGGAGAAACTATCGCCAAAATCACCTTTCGGACGGTTAGGGATTTTATATGGAAGAACATCATATGCCGCTATGGCATCCCGAGGGTGCTTATCTCAGATAATGGCTCTCAATTCATCACTGCAGACACTCAAGATTGGTGCTAAGAACTTGGTATTGAGCAACGCTTCATTTCCATGGGCCATCTGTAGGCTGACGGTCAAGCTGAAGTAACAAACAAAATTATACTCCAGCATCTCAAAACAAAGCTCGAAAGTAAGAAGGGCGAATGAGCCGAGGAACTCCAAGGAGCCCTCTGGGTGTACAGAACTACCCCCCGTGCGGCAACAGGTGAGACTCCTTACGCTCTAACGTATGGATCTAAGGCAATGATACATGTGGAGCTCACTCAAGAGTCCGCACGTGTAGCCTATTTTGAGACCATTGCTAACGAAAGCAATCGAGCACTGGAACTAGATTTGCTCGACGGAAAGCGTGATACTGCTTGGGCTCGCATCCACAAATACAAAGCAACAGTCGCCCACAATATAATAAACGTGTCAAAGAAAGAACTTTCTAATTGGGAGACCTAGTTCTCAAGAAAGTTGAAGTCTCCAAGCACGTGGGTAAGTTGGACCCCAATTGGGAAGACCCCTTCAAAGTTATACAAGTACGCGCGAACAATACCTACTTGCTAGAAACTTTGCTAGGCGAACGCCTACCCCGACCGTAGAATGCTTGCAATCTCAGAAGATTTTATGTATGAGCATTGTATTTGTCCCCTCGGGATAAATTGTACTTTCACTTAACAGGCTAAACTCCGTGTTGAGGGAACTCCACATCGAAATAGCACTACCTAACGCTACACTAGTCCATCTGGAACGAGCGGGCTCAGTAGACAGAGGCGTGAGCGAAAAAAGCCTAAGGATTCGATCCTTGCTCGCGCTCATGACCCTTCGACGGGTCATAATGTGGAAGTCCTTTGATGGATTGTCCTTTGTTTCAACACTTAGTAAAACTTACATTTTTTTTCTAAGTTCAAGTTATTTACAGAAGGAAATCCTTAAGTTATTTCTACTCTCTAAGGGTTTTATACTTGGTGTATTCCGCGTAACTTGGGTTTCTTCCTTTACTTAAATTGGCCAGGGTGATCCCCATGCGGACACACCCTCGAGCCTTCACAAGCCAACAACGATATTCTATCTATGGGTGCCAAATCTACGCATCCGTTCACACATCCAAACAATCAGCTAAAACAGTCAATACACCCAGCAACATTAGAAATGAGAGGGAAGTCATCCATTCGTCGAGTGGAAAAATCATACAAGGCATGTTGACAGGAGTTATGAGTGAATGTTGGAGGATTATGCAAAAACCAAAAAAGTGTTCAGAAATTGAAAACGAAATGAAAGTTACAAGTCAGTGATAGGAAAAATTCAAGGGCAGGAGCATTCGCATCTTGAGCGCTGGCAGCAGGAGGACCCTCTGGTTCCGGGGGGGCCACAGCAATAGGCGTTGGGTTCAGAGTTCGCCCATCCAGCGAGGAGCCTTCATTTGCAGGGCCGTCGAGCGTTAGGCGCCCTTCTTGGGGCCTGTTCGCGGCTAGAAATTCTGCTTGCATGGTGTGAACCAGTTCTTCATAGAGAGGCTCGATCATATTTTTCTCAGACACATCGCCGCTCACTCTAGGGATCCTTTCTAGGTTCTCCTCGAGCTCCATATCTAGCTTTAGATGTTCACGAGCATTGGAGGGAGCCAGACCCAGCTTTATTAGTTAGCCGATACCCTCCAGAAGAATACTTGGGTCATGGTGAAGCAGTGCAGATTGTCCAGGAAGTCAAACGCTTTCGAGCAACAAACTTCGAGACCGCATCCTTGGCAGCCCTCACTTCGATGACAGAAAATTTCAGCTGGATGTCTGTCAGTTTGGCGCTAGCCTAGCTCAACTTTTTCTCCTGCTCTGCGTGATGCGCTTGTACTCCTCATTTTTCTTGGCCCACTCCTTTTTGTGTTTTTGGGTCGAGATCTGTCATCTTTCTTTGAGGGCCGTGAGGCGAGCATTCCTATCAGCCAACTGAGTCGTCGCCGTCCCAAGTTCAGCCTTCAGATCGCTGACTTGCTATTTAAGTGCTTCATGGTCGTTGACCCTCATGAGCCTCTTGTATTTGGTCTTACGCTCAGCATAAGCCTTCACTCACCTCTCCATATTTTTTAGCCTCGGCAGTACCTCCTACTCGGGAAATCAGTTCTTAGTCAGGAATGTAAAAGCAAACAGGTGTTTATAAACAAAGAGAAATATAATGAAGAAATTCCTTACAGCGATTAAGGAATGGCTCGCATCAGCCAGAACCTTCTCTATGGGTTGATCGTTCAGCGGAGCATGATCCCCCGTGAACTGAACCTGGTCCAAAATGCCTGAACTGATCAACCGGGAGCTCAGACTCTTCCTCAGCATAACAAGCCCGTCTTTTGCGGCCCTCTCATAGCGAGCGTCACCTTGACGCTCGAATTGCCAGTAATATTCCTCCTCGGAGGAAGAAGTGTAGCCATCATCATGTTCGATGGGTCCTACTACAACCTTATTCCTGTTAGGAATAGTGCCCTAGAAAGCCGATTGTAATATCCGCTTTGGACTTTTCCTTATTGTAATCACAGACAATCTT
>JBBMKE010209722.1:0-14833 GCA_037834125.1 Lippia alba | reverse complement strand
TTTGAATTCAACTTGGTGAGCTTCCCAAGACATCTTCCAACAGCTATATTTGAGTTGTGTTGACTTAAGCTCCAACAGCTATTTTCCTCTGACTTTCCAACAGTCACTTTCATCTTGTGTTTAAGTCTGCAAAACAAGATTAGGAGAATAATAATGTGTGCATAATATCTTATGATAAATCTGAAACAGAGTATTTGTTCCGTGTGGTCCAGTTGATTCCACATGCTTCCTTTTTGTGAGACTTGCACTTAGCTTTTTGTCAATCATTCAAAATCAATGATTTCAAAGACTAACACTTTTATTACTGGAGGGATTTATAAATTTATTTTTACGGTTATATAATCGTAAACAATACTTTGTTCTTTGCTTACAGTTTTAGTGAAAGCCGTAGTCTTTTAATAATTTTATTAACTAAATTTGTACAAGTATAAACAATAATAAAATATTGATTACAGTTTCGACTAAAAATGTAGTTCTTTATAATTTTACTCGTTACGATTGTACTTTTGTAAGTAATAATCAGTTATTTTCTATGGGTCTGGTGTGTACTGTCGTCTTTTGTAAGTTTTTAAGACGACACACAAAAAACCATAATGAGAAATTTAATACTTACGATTTTACAAGTATAAGTAAAAGTGGCGTTGGGAAAAGTGTTTTTTAGTTATAATTATCAAAGTAATACTTTTTAGTTTTATTAGTTATTATTATGAAACTATCGCTCAAGAAAATGTGTTAAAACAATAATGTCAAATCGATTTAATTCAATGAAAAATGATTGTTTCCGTACGTGCAACACACAGATAAATAGCAATTTAGATTAGAATATTCACCTTCAAGCATAAAAAAAGTCAACATGCATGCTCCCTAAGCATATATATAGCTCCATTAAAACCAAAAGAAATATATTGCCCCACTATCGTCTAGGGATGGCAACGAGCCGAGCCGAACCGAGCCGAGCCTTGGCCTTTTTTCTTGGCTCGGGCTCGGCTCGGCTCGGCTTGGGGCTCGGGCATATTACATTATTTAGATAAAAAATTAGTTTTTTTATTATTTAATATATTTTTATATATAATAATATATATTAATTGAATATATATAACAAATATATTACTTTTTTATTCATTTTGTATAAAAATTAATGAATATATGTATAATATTATATATTTAAAAAATATTTATATATATAAAAATTTAAAAATTATTTTTTTAATTAAATAAATGGACTTGTGAGTCGGCTCGCGAGCCATGAGTCAAGACTCAAAATGCTTAAATTCGGGCTTGATTCGACTAGGCTCGTCTGGCTCGCGAGCCGACTCGTCTCATTGCCATCCCTACTATCGTCCTCGTATTCGTACTATGCATTATTCTAGTTATAGAAACTTTATGTTGCATTGACTTGTTAAATCAATTTAATTCAATGAAAAGCGATTGTTTCCGTGCAACACACAGATAAATAGTAATTTAGATTAGAATATTCAACTTCTAGAATAAAAATAGTCAACATGCTTCATGATCATATATATAGCTCCATTAAAATCAAAAGAAATATATAGCCTCACTATCGTCCTCGTATTCGTACTATGCATTATTTATAGAAACTTTATGTTGCATTGACTAAATTAGTTACTAGATAAATAGGCCTGCCAAATTGTACATTGACTGCCAGCTTAAATTATGTGCATGAACTCAATTTAGCCTATAAATAACGTTTTGTGCCCTCTCATAACTCCTCATCAATTCATGAACAAAGCGAATGGCAGTCATAACAAAAGTACCTCTACTGGGCATCCATAAGATCGTCGAAAGTTTCTTTTATACATTACTCCCAAGAGTCCTGAAGTTCATAGTATTGGTAATCTTAATTACGTGCAAATACTACAAGCGTTCGATCAACCACTATAAATACATGTCAATCATCGAGGAAAGAAGTTCCAAATTCATAATTTGCGATAGAATAAAGTGTGCAGATTCAAGTCCTTGCACAATTTGCTTATCAGAGATCGGGGTTGGGCAAGAGGCGCGACTGCTGAAATGCAGGCATATATTTCATCGAGAATGCATGGATAAGCTGCTGGTTATCCATGGAATAGCCACCTGCCCGCTTTGCCGGAGTGTGGTGCTGCCTAAACATGTGGTGTTGGATTACCAACAATTACGAAGTGCTCTAGAGAATTGTGATTTTGAGAAGGAATTGGCTCTATTATTGTTGTCTACCGTTCATCATAGGAGCTGTATCTAATACGTCTTAAGTTGTTTTTTATTCTTCCTTAGATATGCATAATATGCCCAATGTGGCAGTGTACAAACTTAGCCACGGACAAGATTGCATAATCTCATGGTATGCGGTGTGAAAAGTTTGGTCACATTTGATATTAAATAATAATTTTATATAATTTCATATATAAAGCTAACTGCAACCAATTTATACAAAAGAACATACATGAGCAAAAACAAGACCGTTAAGCTCCTATTCATTATATTTTCTATTATTTATTCTTAAAACATGATATAAAAGAATATGGCGACTTGGGCTTTGTTTATCCTACGTTTAAAACGTCAACGAGATTGGTTCAAGTGGTAAATAAATTCATTCTCAAGAGCAAGATCTCGAATTCAAATTTCGTTTGAGTATGTATGTGTAAAAAAAAACACGTACATGTAAAAAACTTTAAGTCACTTTCTCCCATTAAACAAAAAAAGAGATCCACTGAAATTATAATATAATCAAAACTTTGCTCCCAAATAGTGTAAAAGGCTAATATTTTAATTTTAGGTGGGTCTCTTTTTTCTATTTTGACGTAATTAAACGTAAAACATTAAAAATTAGGTAAATTTCAAAAACTTAATAAATCTTATGGGCACGAAATATAAAGTGAAAGTTTAGACTAAATGGAAACATTAAAACCTTTATGTTTAAGGGAAATTTACATCTAAGTACCCTGTATTTAGCCATAATTACAACGCAGAACCTATTTCTTTCATTTTTTACATATTAGTCCCTAAAGTTTGATTCCGTTAGAGGTCCCTGATAACCGTTAGGATTCCATCAAATTTTTGACATGTTCTTCCAAAAATATCCTTGAATATTTTATTATTTTTCATGAAATGACCAAAATGCCCCAAGGACTGTATTGTAAAATTTATAAAAATTAAGGATCATTTTGTTATACAAATAAAACATCGGGGGTTGTTACAAATATTTTTTATTCAAATTATATTAAAATTAATATTTATAATTTATGTATATAATTAATAAATTTTACTAATTTTGTTTGTAATATAAATTATGTATATGTTTTTAAGTTAATTAAAAAAAATTGAATTCTTAATTTCTAATTCAAATTAAAAATAAAAATACAACTTTTTTTTTTTTCTGTATAGTAAACAAGATCATATCCATTTCTTTCTCTCCATCTTTCCTTTAAGACACGGCGCTGAACCACCACCTCCCTCCCTCGCCGAGTCCTCTCCGGCGACAAGCCACCATGCCAGCGACATTGATATCGCGCCACCACCATCAGGCGAGACAGACGCCGACGCTTCTCTCTCTCTCCTCTTCATTTCCGGTATCACCGCCGCCGGCTTCCTTTCTTTCACGGTGACGCGCCGCCGCCTCAACAGCCTTGAGCCACCGTTCCAGCCCTCATGACCGCCTAATCTTCATTTTTTCCGGCGACCACCACATCTCGCCACTATACTCCTCCTCCCCTCCGTCAGATATGAAGCAGCAAAGGCGAGCTCATTCCTCTACCGATTCGCCAGGCGGCAACCACCACCACGCCAGATCTGGGTCTCACGCGCCACCTCCAGCCACCACAAGCCCCCACAACACCACTGCATCTCTCTCTTTCTCCCTCACCTTAAGATTTAGGAGATCTGAAGTCTCCTCCTCCTTTGCCGCTGCGTCGCCGACAACAATCCCTCTCCGGTAACACCTCAGCTCCGCCACCATTGCTGAGAACTCCCATCATCCATCTCATCTCAGCAAATTTCGTCGCCCATGTTGCAGTCAGTTTCGACCAACGCCGCTGCCCAACCATCAACATTGTTATTCTTCTTCAGATTGTAAACCTCACTCCATTCTTTCAATAGATTATTCCTAGATAATTGTAATTAGCGTGGCAATGAATTCAATTAATTAATATATAAATCTGGCTATAGATTTCTTTAGTGTTATGGAATAATTTAACTTGGAATTTATGCTATACAGGTTGTATATGTTAGAAATGAAATGATCTAATTATATAGTCCCTGATGTTTTATTTGTATAACAAAATGATCCTTGACTTTTGTAGATTTTACAATATAGTCCTTGGGGCATTTTCGTCATTTCACAAAAATAATAAAATATTTAAGGGTATTTTTGGAAGAACAAGTCAGAATTTTGACGGAACCCTAACTGTTATCAGGGATCTTTAATGGAACCAAACTTTAGGGACTAATATGTAAAAAATGAAAGAATAGGTTCTGATTTGTAATTATGGTTAAATGCAGGGTACCTGGATGTAAATTTTCCTATTAAAATATTGGTGCTCAATTTTAACATTTTCTAGATTGTGTTAGATTATTATTAAATAGATTAGATAATTCTAGATTAGCTTAGTCAAATGTTGCAAATTTTAGATTAATCTAGATTGTCAAAATAAATTTAATTAGTCAAAAAAACCAACTATAAGAAATTATTAATCCTAATTAACCGACTTAGAGAGGTGGTTAATGATATCTATAAATATGTACCATGCCTTTGTATTGAAGTGGAATGAAAAAAGAACAAGTTCGCCAAATTCAAAGTCCCAGTTAAATCCTTTCTCCATTCTCGGCCAATTATAAACCAAAGCTTAAGCCTTTTTTAATACAAAGACTATCACTGTTAAATTTCATTTTTCACTTTCTCCCCATTAAAGTCTTTCCTAAATTCCAACAAACATCGCAAGCCCGATTCGCATAAACATAATCAAGAAATCTTCGAAAGTAAATCAAGAACCAGTACTTACTGGCAATAAGTGTCCGAGGGTCAGAAGCATATATATCTCCATCCTGGAGAACTTCAGACACAATAATTGGCTCGTCATTTCTTCTCCTGAGGATATACGCCATAATCTCAGAATTTGTGGGCACAAAGTGATAGCCCATACGGTATGGGGGTTGTTGATTTGCGGCTGCCATACTGAAGATTGATGATGGAAGGGTGAATGAAAAGGGTGATCACTGAGAGAATGGTGAATGAGAGAATGAACGAAGAATGATGAATGAGAGAATTAGTGGAATGAAAGAATGATCGCTGAATGTGAATGGCACGGTTAGGTAACAAATATCTTCCCGCGCAACAATTCAAAAGTCGGTTAGAATGCACTATTTATTTTTTTTAATAAAAATCAAGAATTCAGGGATATATTTGGTTTAAAAAGCACCTACCTGGGTTTTGTATGGATATGCAGGAAGGGGTGCTCCTCGGGGTGTGTGTAGAGGTTGTGTTTGTTCGCGAGAATGGATTACTCGTCAAGTCAGTTTGGGGGGGCGTGGAACACAGTTTGGGTGGCCAGTAGCTTTTACCGAAAACCGTGTTCGAACTCGGTAGTTTATGTTGGAACATAGGAAGAGGAAATTTAGAACAGTAGCTTCTGTTGGAAGCCATGTTCGAACACACGGGTTTATGTTCGAACATGTGAGGAGGACTTTTTGCCCAGTAGCATTGGCCGTGAGCCATGTTCGAACACCAGAAGTTTATGTCGCAACACACGAAGAAGAGTTGGTACAGTAGGATTTGTGCCTGACTGTGTTTGAACATAGTGGTGCATGTTCGAACACGAGGGGAAGTTCTTTTTAGTCAGTAGCTTCTGCGCAATTGTCTGTTCAAACACAGGAACACATGTTCGAACATTCGTGGACGAGTTTTGGCCTTTTTGGCCAGTAGGTTCTGTGATGATACATGTTTGAACATGCGATTCCATGTTGCAACATATAAGCAGTGGCAGTGTTATTCAAAAAAAAAAAAAGGAAAACTCGAAAATTAAATTTTACTTAATAAAAGAAAATCACAAACAAATAACCCCTCATCTATGCAAGAGACAAATATGGTCTCTTGGTTGATCTCTTGTTTTTCTTTTTAATTTATTTATTTTACTTACTTAACTACAAAGAGAATATGTTTTAATCAGTTATTTAACCTCATTTTTATCACACTTTTAATTTTCATATTCTTTTTATTTGTTCTTTTTTTTTATTTTATGAAAAGAAATTTTCTACCTGATGTCATTTTATATTTCGTCAAAAATACAATATTATTTTACTTTATTTATTCATCATGAAATTATGATTATAAATAAAATAATATTATTAAAATTTTTAATTTAATATTTTTTTTGGCACACGCATCGAGTGTAAGAAAATGCTAGATTGAATTAAGTCCCAATTTGAATTTTTGACATCCGTAAAGAAACCCTAATTTCATACCAGTTGCAGCCGTCGTTCACCAGTCCATCTCCCTCACCGCCGGCGTTTCGCCCGTGAACCCTCCGACACCGTGAGCAGCAGCAGGCAGTCCGCCGCTTCTTCAGGAATCATTTCCCGCCGCCGTACCGCCTCGCATCGTCCACAATCCGCCAATCTCACCTGCCGGCGAGCGGTTCCGTCGGGGCGCACCCCACCACTGCCCACTCCGCCGCGCACATTCTTCTGCGCCGCCGTTTCCCCGCTCCTTGCTACCATGTCCTGTTTTTTTTCCGATTTTCTCCGGCCGAGGTAATCTCTGGGGTGATATTGCACTGGGGTTTGGATTGCTTAGTTTTTTTTTTTTTGCTATGAATTTTCCTTCGTTCGGGAATCGGTAGTATATTTTTACTTTCGGGATTGAAGGTTTAAGTGGGATCTCTATGCGGTTTTGAATGTATTTGCTGGCGACTTGTGCAGAGTGGTAATGCCGCCTAAGAAGGGTGCTGCTGCTGCGCGGCCTACTCCTGCTACTGTCACTCAACACCCGATCGATGCACCACGATTCTTTAGCCCGGCAGCTGAACAAACTTATTTACAGAAAACTGTGAAGAGAGGTTTTGTTGAGGAAAGTGGGTTTGAAGCCACGACAGAGGAGAGCGAGTACATTGTTGAGGACCGAAATTGGCTGGCTTTTACCGCACAACCTGAGGATGCGATACCTGCTTTGGTCCGAGAGTTGTATGCAAACCTCCTGCACACTTGGGATGATGAGCTAGTTTTTGTTAGGGGAATTCATTCTCGCAGTCCACAATCAACAGATAACTTAACTGGAGAAACAGAATTCGAGCACTTTATTGAGCTTGATCTTGACTATGCCAACATGGCCGAACATATGTGCCGGTCTCCTCCTGAGTGGACGGTTGGGGAAGAACAGAAATTACGCCACTTCAAGGCAATTGCTTTAGCGCTTAACAGTTATTGTTGGTTCCGTTTTGCGATTCGTCGTCTCATGCCTAGCTCTCATCTTACGAGCATTACTTTGGATCAGATGGTGCTTGTCTATGCTATATGTATGGGCATTCCTATTGATATTGGGCGCATTATTTACCGCAGTATCCTACAGTGTGCATCGGGCTCTCACAATGATACGCTTCACTTCCCCCATTCGATTACAGCTTTGTGCTTACGTGACTTCTCTCAAATTCCCTCTGTTTTTGTTTCGCGTGTGTGTTGTTGTTTTCAAGTTTGAGGGGGTCATTTCATCTTTTCAGTGCATTTTCGTTGTTTTCGTGTGTGTTGTTTGATGAAGTTGTTAGTTAACATATGCTTATAGGAAGAATTCGTGTTATTCTGTGATGATATTGTGTTTAATTTCCTTCAATTAGCGGTCATTATTAGCCAACACAATGCATATCTCACCTATGTTTTTACGCTGAATGCTTGCTTTGATGGGGTTAACGGCAACGCCAATACGGATAATAGGGGGTGGTAATGTAAAGTTTAGTAAGGCCAAATAAAATTGTTATGGTGCATGCTTTCGAAAAGAGAAAATGAGAAAAAAAAGAAAGGAAAAAAGAATGTAAGAAAGTTGCGAGAAAAAAAAAAAAGAGGAAAAGAAGTGAAGAAGCAAAAGAGAAAAAATATGCAAAAGAAAGAAAGAATTGAGTTAGAGAAAAGAAGGGTTGAAGTTGAAGTACGGGAGAAGTCAAAAGATTCTTTTATAATCGAGTAATTCCACGACTCAAATCACACAAAACCCACTTCAACAATCAATTTTTTTTGTGGTTTTCGAAATTATATATTTTTTCAATAATTATAACAATTTTCATTCCGTATTCAAAGAAAAAAAACACTACTGATGACTAAGTAAAATTCAACACATTTATTTTATTTACGAAATAATTAATTAAATGGAGTACACACAAAGATTTATTGGCTTCACAAAGTCTCTTAAAATATATTAGGAAAGAGGCCCAGGCCCCCCACAGGCCCACACCGTTTCTGTTCATTTATATCTGGACCCAAATGAATTTTAAAATAACAAAGTATCTTTAGATTTTATATTTAGATTAACTAATATGAGACGTCTAAATAAATTTTAGAATTACAAGTGACCCTTTCTCTGTTAGAATTTTTTATAATTTCGTCCAAAATTTTAATTTAAATGAACTTCAATATCCCCAAGAATGAGTTTTTACATGCAAATGTCAAATGAATATATTAGTTTTTAAATAACCTTTTAAATGAATAGGGGATAATTTGTAATTTTAAAATTTATGTCAGTGTCTAATGTTAATAAATATAAATATGAAAATGTTTTGTTGTTTAAAAACTTGTATGAGAGCTAAATCTAAATTAAGTTTTTTTTTTTGTTTTAACTATGTATAATACGTGGGTCGAATTAAAAATATTGCGCTTTTAGAAGAAAATGACAAGGAGCACCATGTTTGGGCGGCAAATATTGGAGATAATAGCCGTCCAAACTTTTTTTTTTGGTGGTGCTGCAATTTTTATTAATTGTTCATTGGAAAACGATTTGTCATAACACAAATGAACTAAATAATTTTATATGAAGTAGAATTAGAAAAACAACTTTTATATTAGTACTAGTTATGTAAGAGATTTTTATTAATTGTTCATTGGAAAGCGATTTGTCCTTTTTTAAGGGATAATTCGTTGGAACGAAATTCAATATTCAATAAACTCATCAGATATATAGAATATATTTAAAAATTAAGTTTAAAAAAAATACTAATTATAACTAAAAATATTACAATAAATTATAAGATTCAAATTTGATATTCTTAATAATTACTGTATTTTGTTATTAATATAATTTAATTTATTTATTTTACTTTTTAGTTTTCATATTGTGATTCGTTTATCAACATTTTCTTTTAAAAAATTTAAATTTACATAACACATAATTTCTTGACGCATACAGATATTAAAAAAAAAAGGAATGAGAAACGAGAACATAAGAAATTGGGAATTTCTTGACACAAATATCTTATAATTCAATAGTGTTAATCTAGGTAATACATTAGAGGACATATTAACTGAACAAAATATTAGAGGACAAATTATGATAATTGTTTAATACTTGTTTCACTTTAACAAATAAATTGAGTTGAACTTAACAATCTGTTAACAATGTCGGTTTGAATTTTGAGTCCCACGCGCATGCTGTAAGATGTTAGCATAATGTTAAAGTTCACTGTTCACACATACATATTGGAATATCATATTCAATTACGATTTCATCCAAAAAATAATCAAAATAATTAAACAAGAAGTTCAATATCAAAATAATTAAACAAGTTCAATATCACGTGTCCAGACTCCAAAGGAGTAATGCCTTTTTCATATCATATCGGATAAGTAGGTGCATAAACTCTTCTATATTCTTTTGGTAGTTTCTATAATCTTTTTTCTTCTATAATCTTTCCGTGTATGATAAGTAGGTGCATGAACTCTTCTATATTCTTTTCGTAGTTTCTTCTATAATCTTTTGTTTCTTCTATAATCTTTCCGTGGAGTTTCTAGGTGCATAAACTCTTCTATATTCTTTTCGTAGTTTCTTCTATAATCTTTTGTTTCTTCTATAATCTTTCGGTGGAGTTTTTTGACCGTATCGTATAAATCCGTGTTGTCTCTCATCGAGCAAATGAAGAGTCTCTTTTATATCAGTAGTAAGACCGAATCCCCGTGAAGGAACACTCCGTCTCCGTCGTGTAGTAACAATCGTGTTAATCGCTAAATCTCTCAATTTAAAACTCAAATCCTGACCATCATAATAACCATGGCAAGCAAAAATTCCACCACCTGGATTCCTTTCAAGTATAACATGACCACTCCCGGTCATTGGCCCCACTCTATCTATTTTTCCTATTGGAAGATCAACTATTCTAACAGCTATCCAAGATGATGATCCCGATTCAGATTTAGATTCTTTATATATGTAACTCTGAACGGGAATTCCTCTATCATCAGGTTTAATGAGAAACAGAAATCCATTAACCACAGTGATCATATTCATTAGAGTCATTGCTGATCTATCTATCTCCATCTCTTCCATTTCTTGTTTCTTTAAATCTATTCTCAAAATCGTACTTACGGAGTCATACAAATGAACCAACCAATAGATACAACCTTTGAAGCAAACATTAGGACCTAAACCGTAAAATCCTATAATTTTAGATATTTCCAACCTCCCTGATGGAGATTTCATTTTTGTCCATGAATCCGATGACAACGAATACATCTCTACTCCAGTTAAATATTCTTCTTCCACCGACAGCTTTACAATTTTATAATCTCTGCTTTGAGTTGCAAAACCAAATCCCAAATTTCTGTATGTTCCTTGAAATTGGCCAGCTGGATTAATTTGTTTCATGGTTCTAATAAAAGGATTCCATAGATATACGTCAGAATCTGTTCTCAAGCAAACTAAACCCTCCGAAGAACCAATTATCGACACACGGGTCCTTAATAATGGTGGTGGAAAAGGTGTTCCTGACTTGTCCCAATTGCTATATTCGGGTATTAAAGTGTAATATTTCGGACCACAATATTGCATGTGAAGAAGATGGGAACATGAGATGTTGTTGTTTATTTGATGGTGAGCGGATATGAAATTCGGGCTTCTGATAGAAGCTTTCCATGATTTGGAGACACTAGTAAATCTCAAGAGACTCTTTGTGGGCAATCGGTAAAGTATTTCCAATATAATATCATAGGAAACATACCTTGCTGACTGCATCGTTGTAAGATTTCTTGCCTCGTACTTTTTCTGTCTATTGAAGTTCTATCATTTGTGTTTCTTTTCTTTCTATTTATAAGAATCTAGTTTGGATTTATTCTAAATATGCTCTTATCTCCTTACATATACATCTCCACTATTCCTCAATTTCCTTGTTATTTAGGCCTCTTATGTCTGTTCACTATTGTATTTAGTCTTATTACTAATCAGCGGTCGAGGTGTATCAGGCTTTAAGGCGTGTCAACTGGGCAAGGGAAGGACCCCAACAATATATAATATATATATACTCGAGACACGCTGATAAGCTTCGCTGCGCTTTCTCCACCAAGGAATGTCATCACGTGGAATTCAAGAGAATTAGTTTTTTCGGGAATTTTGGAGCTTTGAAATGTTGAAACGTGTATCGATCCGACTATCGGGTTATAATACCAGTAAATTTTACCTTTTTTTCAGACTTCCATCTTTCAATATTGTATATTAGCAACTGATAATATAATTTATCTTTTATATATTGTCCAACTCTTTTTTTTTTTCTAAAGAAAGATAATTAATTTCTAACCCTTTGATTTGCAGATTAATTACATAATAATAATCAAGCAAAACGGGCTAAAACCCCAACAAAAGGAGCATTGTTTGCTGTTGCGGGCTCGGATTGCTGGCAATTATCCCTCACATCTCTATACTCATCGTTCTCATTCGGGCCACCCACAATTGCCCCGTCAAGAACGTTAGGGTTGTCTGCATTCTTGTAAAACCAGTCTCCAAAACCGCCTCCGCAACTAACCGGGTTCGGATCTTTCTTGATGGATACGATTGAGCTCCTCTGTGATGAACCTGTTTTGGAAAGTTCGACCCGAATCCCACCATGTAGCTCATTTGCAAACCTTAGTGTATAATCCACCTGAAATGACAATTTTATATTAAAAAAATCTTTAAGGTATAAAGTTCTTTTATCTGTCGGCCGGCCAATATATATTTAATCGACCTGATATGACAATTGCTTGTGCTAAACACCATTTTATTATAATTTGAGTCATCTGATCAAACTACTAAAGTATAAAATTCTCGATGAGTACCTGAGATTTAGCAAATGTGATCAAGTCCCCAGACCCAACGGCAGCTCCAGGGCATTGGAGAATGTTGTTAGTTGCAGAAAGGGTATTAGCATGATCCGTGATTACAAACAATGCACTCGTAACATATTGAAGATTATTCCATTCATCGAACCGTAGAAGTCCGCCTTTCGTCGTCTTCACGTTGTTATTTCCCTTCTGGATACAGTTGCAAATGTATTGCTCAACCCCGTTCTTGAATTCATTCATCTTTCCATTTCCTGAAATTTTCCCCTCTAAAATGCCCTGTAATTTATTTGATTCACGGAAACAGGCCAAATCATTATTGACTTTTCCTAATTGAAATCTTATACTCGAGTCTGGTTTGATCAAACTCAATCCACAAGATTAATTTTATAAGATTATGATTACCGTGTGATACTATCGAAATCTGAATCAGAATTTTCATGATATGAGGATCATGATTCAGGACTCAAGAGTTCAACTATGATTTTGAGCTGTATAGTACCTAGCTAGTATATATCATATATATTAAGATTAATTTATAAGATTATTTATTTTTTATAATTAGAGCAATTTGAGGTTTAATTAGGATCTAGGATTTAATATTTTGACAAACCTTTGAAATAAGGAGTTGGGCACCAACAAAGTTGTCGTCCCATGAAAACATAGTCCTCGTCCAACCAGAATTACTAGATTTGGCAATGAAATCCATGTATTTGGCATCGTTTGTGGCTCTTGCTAACCAGGCAGCAGCCCACAACAGTTCGTCCTGGGTAGCAAAAATAAAAATAAAAATAAAAATACTATACTATTACTTCAAATTAAAAGAAACATTATAAATATAATGTAATTAATTTGTAAAATTAATATATACCTCATATCCACTGCTGGGATAAAACTGACTAGCTCCAGGGATGCTGTCGTCGTACCGGCCAACGTGTTGTGTGGCAAAATCGAATAACTGCATGTTACGGTCAATTTTAAATTGAATATACATAGAGAGTATTTGCAAACTCTAAAAATAAACACTTATGAAATAAGTGCTTATTTTTAGCAGATTTGGAGTGTTTGCAACACCGACTTCTCCTTATTTTAAGCAGAAATAAGCCAGAATCGAGAAGCAGCCCAGAACATGCTTCTGAATTTTGCTTATAGCTTATGCAGTTTTCTATCGTTAGTTAAATTCCACTTTAGACAATAATATCCTTAATAATATATTAATATTCCTTAATTAACCTCTTTATATCCATATAGAACTCTATTATATTATTATTTTTTTCTTTTTCTACGATAATCTTAAAATTTTAATTAAAAATCCGATAAAAAATCTTAATAAATTTATTTTTCTCTTTTCTTAATTCTTATGAATTTATTTATTTTAAAATCGTTCCATTTTTTTTATTATCTATTTTAACAAATTTATTTTATTTATTATACATACTTATCTATATTAATATATTATTTAAATCATATATAATTGTTCAAAATAATTTAAAAAACTTAGGGGTAAACTCGTAATTTAATAAAAATTAAAAGTGATTCTTAACTTTTCTTTGCAAACACTCAACTGATTATTTTTCTTCTTTTCACTTTTTTTTCCAAACACTCACTGCTTTTACTACTGCAAATTTTATCAACTTTCATTTCTACTTATGCAGTAGAGTTTGCAAAACACCCCATAGCTCAATATCAAGAAATTAATGAAGAACAATTATCGTAACATTCAGTTAATTAATAATGTAAAATTTTGGAATTTTTTCATTTCCTTTTACGATATAAGTTGAAATCAACATTTTTGGCATATAAATTGAACACTATAACAATGTTAGGAGAAAATGGTTCTTTACTACCAAAAAGAAGAATTAATTAATCACTCACGTAATACATTTAAAACAGGTTTAAATACATGATAAATTCATATTTATGATGCACGTGATATTTAAAGTTAATTAATTTGTATTTATTAGAGTTCACTTAGAATGTCAAGAGCCAGTCAAACAACAAGTTTTATGTATTTTGTTAGTTCTTTTTTTTTTTAAAAGAAAAAAAAAGAAGATCAATATTGATTCCCCAATTACCCTATCTGATAAGACTCGAACCCGTGACCTATGGGTTCATAGGTGCAAATGCTTATCACTAAGCCACCTGCTCGTCTTTTATATATTTTGTTAGTTGAAAGTTCATCTTGCGGAAAGTTTAAGAGTTTAGATCAATTGTATAAATTTGATCTAAGTTGACCGTGTAATGTATATTTGTAATTAAACGAACATTTACTCCTATCGCCATGCAAACCGAAGGCCAAGCGCAACTCCACCTTGCCACAAGTGGGTCAAGTTAACCCACTAATTTTTTTTTAATATAAATGTACATAAATTTTCTAATTTTTCAGATTTGTGATTTTAAGATAAGTTATTTAAGCACAATATAAAAAAGAAAATAAAAGAGAGAAACCTGTTTTGCATGGTCAAGAAGCATGGACGAATAATCAGGATCATTTAAACCCCCGAAAGCAACGGCGGCGGCAGCCAAAGCAGCCGCAGATTCACCAGCAAGATCCGACCCC